>PVLC010001478.1:0-64472 GCA_004027655.1 Graphiurus murinus
TGCGGTACTGGGAATTGAACTCAGGGGCATTCTACCTCCGAGCTACACCCCCAGCCCTATTTTTATTCTTTATTTTGAAACAGGGTTTCACTAAGTTGCGAGTGCCTCACTAGGTAGCTGAGGCTGGCCGCGAACCCGGATCCTCCGGTCTCAGCCTCCCGAATGCTGGGATTACAAGCGTGCGCCACCACGCCCGGCTCCTACTTCTTTAAATAATGTCTACCTCTTAGCATAACAGGATGCTATATTCTTACCTGAACATAGAACAGGATTGTTGAATATACTCATGTGTGCACAGGAAATTATTTCTCCATATGTATGAGTGCTATTAACAGTTGTTTTATAGAACTGAAACAACCATGAATATAGAAAATTGAGCTTTCACAAATATTACATAGATACTGAGAAGAATGTTGGGTATAATAGTTTTGGTTAAAATGGAGGAAAAGTAAAGAGAGTGTGAGTAAAAGCTTTACAATAGAAATAAGAATTCTTAAATATTTCACATATTCTAGGTTCTTAGGGATTACAGAGATAGAAATATAGAGTAAAAAGTGTACACACACTTATGCAGTCCTTTTGATTTTGCTTAGAATTAGAGAAACTATGTCTGATAATGCAAGATAAAGCCTTAAAAACCTTTACTACACGACATACTCAGATAATAAAATATTATTTAGAAAGCACTTGCATGCTTGGCCCTGTGCTTTTCTTCATTTCAATATAATTTAATTCTACCCGTATTTTGTTGCATCATTGTTCCTTCTTCAAACAGTAGGAAACAGAATCAGCAGGATGGAATGAATATCGCTCGGTTGTAGATAGAGACTCCAGAATTCCCATGTGTGTCTTCCTGTCTTCAGAGTCCAGTCTCTTGAGTTGGCACTCCAGACTGCCTTAGACATTTAGTCAGGGACTCCTAGGTGTAGACCACTTTACGTGGTACCTTACATATATTGTTCCATGTATTCTCACAGTAACATTGAGGGATATGTATTATTTTTCTTCTTTTATAGATAAGGGTAGATCATTAGCTAAAGCCACACAGCTAATGTGACCAGAGAATGAGGAGTCAAGTAGAAATGAGTGTCATTCTCAAATTTTTATTTTATATTGTATCCATACTTCCTGTCAGTAAGGAACCAAGAATAGTCTAATTGGCAATTATTTCTACCACAAGTTTCTAAGTCATTTATGTTCACATTCATTAGTGTTAAAAAAAATATATGTGTAGTCAATGATACATTCAGGAAAATAGCTACATATGTTTGTTATTGTTGTTTTGTGGTACTGGGGGTTGAAATTGAGGGAATACTACCTCTGAGCTACACCCTCAGGCCCATTTTTCTTTTCTTTTCTTTGAAACAGGGTCTCACTAGGGTGCTAAGATCCACATCAAATTCTTGAGGCTGGTCTTGAACTTTTGATCCTCTTGTTTTAGCCTCCCAAGTACTAGGATTACAGGCATTACCACCATGCCTGGTTTACATGTGCTCTTAATTTGACAAAAACTCAACTGCTACATAACAGAGTTAAAGAATCAACCAAAATGATAACTTAATTATACTAAATAAAAATAACATGGAGCTAAAGTATTTATGTATAATTTCATTCATATTCAATAAACTCAGAAGGTAATAAATCCTTATATATATCTGAAAGACCGAAGCATAGCATACCTTACTAAACTGTTAGCGCTATCGGGGTCCTGTGCCAAAACTGTGCCAACGATGGTACCAATCTTGGCATTTTCTTGGACTTCCATGACATAAGAAGGCATGGAAAATAGGGGAGGTTCATCTACATCACCAACAATGATCTTCAGCATGGTGGCATCTTTAAAAGGACCCAAGTGAGAGAAGCGAAAATCAAGATGTGTATTTGCTCCTTCAATGTTGAGGGTGTATGACTTCTTTTTCTCATAGTTCAGTGGCTGTGGGAAAAATAAAATTATCAATATTATGGTTTATATATTTTTCAAATAAGCATTAATGTTTTTTCTTTACACTTCTAAAATAAATGAGATTTATTTAAAAGCAAACTATGAATTTTATTGCAATAATACCTAAATCAGAAATCATAAAAACTCAAGATTTAATTAATAGTGAATGTACATAGCCCTAAATATGACAATGACTGGATATAATAGCAAATTCTCCATAGGAGAAAAATAATGGTTTTTAGAAAATCTCATTATTAGCCATTTCTAGTACATTCTTCTTACCTCATTCAGGTAAATTCTTAATCTGACAAATATTTGCTTCTAATTTCTTAAAATATTAAAAATACTAGCACATTTTACATTGAGCAATTTTCTCATATCATTGAATATTTTTAAATGTATTTACTTTTAATTTATAATTGTACATATTCATGAATACAGTGTGCTATTTCAGTACATGTGTACATTGTATAACGATCATATTAAGATATTTAGGCTATTAATCATCCCAAACATTTATTATTTTTTTTGATGTGAAAATTCAAAAATTTTCTCTTCTCACTACTTTAATTCATACAATATATAACATTAATATTGATAATCACTCTTATGATATAATAGTACATCAAAACTTATTTCTTATATCTGTCTTTAATATATATTAAAAAATTTCTTCCATCTCCTCTACTCTGCCTGACCTGCCCAGCATCTGGTAACTACTATTCTACACTAAAGACATAGCTTTTTCATATTAGCACACTACGAATAAAATAATGTAGGGTGATATTTATGTACTTTGCTTATTTCCCTTAATATTATGATTTTCCAATTGACTCATGTTTATGCAAATAACAGAAGTTTTATTATTGAATAATATTCCATTGCATGTATGTACTATACATTTTTTATTCATTCATCTGTTGATAGACACATAGGTTGGTTACATTTCTTGGTTATTGTGAATTGTGCTACAATAAAGACAGGAGTGACGATGTCTTTTCAATATACTGATTTCAATTACTTTGTATATACACCTGGTAGTGAGATCACAGCCACATACTTTTGAGCAAGGACATTCCTTCCAAAAATGGTGAGTAGATAAATGAAACTAGACTTCTTTCCCTTGCCATATACAAAAATTGAGGCACATGTATTAAAGGTTTTATTCAAAACCCATCTATAAAACAATTAGAAGAAACAGAGGATATACTTCAGAAATTTATCTGAGCAAATATTATTTTTGTTTTTGTTTTTGGATATGACATCATAAACACAGGAAACAAAGCAAATTTGACAAGATGGCATTCAACTAAAAAGTTGCACAGCAAAAAACAGCGCAAAGAGACATCATAAAAGGAGAAAACATTTACAAACTGTACAAATGACAAGACATTAATATCCAGAATATAGAAAGAACATAAGTCAATAGCAAAATAAATATTCCCTTAAAGATATAAGCAAAACAACTGAATAGACATATCTCCAAGTAGACATAAAAATATTCAGCTGGTATATCACAAAATTTTCAACATCACTACTAATCAAGAAGAAAGTCTAAACCATAATAATTCAACTCACTCCATTTATAATAGTTAACATGAGATAGACAAAAGGTAGCAAATACTGGCAAGGAAATGGAGAATGAATAGCTGTTGGAACATCACAAGTTCCACCATTTTCATTGGTTGCTCTTCAAGCAAGTAGTCACTGTTCAGTTGATGTCATGACCATGGCAATGACAGATTCTTTTATTCCAATCTTAGTGTCTAATATGTAAAACACTCAAGTCACACATCACACTACACAATGCCATTTGTAAGTTGCAGAAAAGCTAAGAAAGGGTTCAAGTAGGGTGTAGGGGTTCAGGAGATTTTGCCAGGTGCAAAGGGAGAGAGCAAATATAGATGTAAAGAGACAATGTGAGTGAAAGACAAGAGTGTTCACAAACCACTTCCTGTAGTGTTGTCAAGGGGAGGGTCTAGATGGAGGCAGTTTCCAAGTGACAGCTTAATGTATCTTTCAGTTTGAAGTTGGTATTTCATGGTCACCACAAACAGGAGAAACCATGCTGAGCTGAAGCCAGGAAATAGAAAATCCAAGGTTTGGTCACTGTAGTGATGTTCCTTGGAAAGGTTTCTGGGGTTCAGGATGCTGCTGTGATCCATGGGTCTCAGGAGAGGGGGTTATGTCTGGTGAGATTTATAAGCTCCTGGATCTCTTGTTCCTCATTCCCATTCAGGAAGGTTCCACATAGGATCAACACATGACTTTTGAGAGTCAGACATATTCCGTTGATTAGAGTTGAGGAGAGGCTAGCTAGAACAAGTGTCCTTAGTGGGATTATGTAAACAGAATGATCAGTTCTGCTGATGAATACCTCTCTTATTTCATCTTAGTTGCCTTTGAAAATGGGCCTTCCTAGCATTTGAAGATTGCGTAGAAGGAAAGAAAACCTTCTTATTTCAAAATCAGATGCTAGAACCCAGAAAGCTTCTAGGGTCATAGAGATATAGACAAGGTTGTGTTACTACAACATATTTAATAGTTTTTATGAGAAGTTCTACTTTCTAAAAATCTTCAAAACTCAAATTTTACAAGTGGACTATGTAAAACACATATGTATTTATGTATGATATAAATGTTATATATTTTAGATTTGTATGATTTAAAGAAGGTCTAATTGATCCTACAATTTATTATCTACCAATAAGGAGCCATTGTCTTCTTAGGGAATCTAAACTAAATATGGTTTGTCAGAATAAATAACATCCAAAAGCTGGGTGTGGCGGCACATGTTTGTAATCACAGAACTTGAGAGGCTGGAGGATCACAGATTCATGGCCAACCTAAGCTACTTAATGAGGTACTCTGCAACTTAGTAAGACTTTGTTTCAAAATAAATAAAATAGGGCTTGGGCTGTAGTTTGGAAGTAGAATCCTTCTGGGTTCAATCCCCAGTACCTCAAAAAAAAAAGAATAATTAATATCCATATTGTGTCATGCGTGATGGCACATGCCTATTATATGCCAGTATTTGGTAAGCTGAGACAGGAGGATCCTAAGTGTCAACCTGAGCAACTTACAGAGACCCTCAGCAACTTAGAGAGACTGTTTCAAAATAAAAAAAATAAAATAAAATACAGTTAAGAGTCTAGCTCAGAGGTAGATTATCCTTGGGTTCGATTCTCACTTAAAAAAAAAAAAAAAAGAAGAAGAAAAAGAAAAGAAAGCAAATCAGAAATACCCAAATACCCAGATGCTGGAAAAGTCAAAATAGGTACATAGTTTCCTAAGGTGTTGCATTATTTTATTGGAATAAACCAAATGTTGGAAAAAGAAAAAAAAATGCAGGAAGTTAATCAATTAATAGCTCCTGATAAAATAAAAGATTGTTGATGTTGAAAAAAAAAAGAAACAAAGTTTAGAGGAAAAATACTTTTCTAACAATAAATGATCCCTTTCATGAAAAGAGAAGTTAGAATCAGTAGTAAAATGCCTACTGTCTGTTTCATGGTATTGTCTTTCAACTTCTCTAAATCTCTCTCTCTCTCTTGAAACATAATGTATCAGAACTCTGGTCTTAAAACAGATCCTTATAGGAAGGGAAATCCATATTGTGAACAGATTCATTCAGTTAGAAATAAACAATCCCTGAAAATTCCTATAAAAAAAAGAAAAGAAAAAAATCCATGTTGCTAGAGGAATTGCAAAATTTCTAGTTGAACTCATATATTTATTTCCTGTATCACTTTCTTCTTTGTATTAATAAGTGAGAATCTGTCTTTGACTAATTTATTCATAAACCACATCCAAATTTAAATAACCTACCCTGGAAATTGTACACACCTGCTGGTTTTCAGTGATTGGGTAGAGAGCCATGGCTTCTCCTCTGTTAGCAGCTAGATTGTCAAAATCTGGGCAAGATGCTCACAGAAAATAGAAGCACTGGCTGGTTTACCATTTGTTTAAGATAAATGCCTACAATTCCTTGAGTCAAACTGCTTCCTATGATAGGCTTTGAAACTACAATTTTTTTTTCCCATGAACTATGCCTACTTATGACCTTAAGACTAAAAATTAGAATAGATTTTCTAGGGATGCTTAGCACATCTTTTCTCACAGTCACAATAGATTTTACCCACTCGTCCCCATTTAGTCATTGTTTTAAGGCTTTTACATCATTCTGACTTCCAAATAAAACTTGTGGGGAAAGTTTTACCACCTCTATTTCTATTTGACAACGATATTTAGCTATGCATCCTGAGTGACAGACATCTCTTTTTTGCAGTTTTTTTGAAGCAGTTTCATGGCAAGTTCAAGGTCATCACTTGTAAAACTAACCTACATACAGCTAAGGTGTAGGCTGTGTATGTTAACACACAGTTTCAGCTTGGTGATCATCTAAAACACATTAACTACTCCCAGGCAAGGATAATAATTTTGAGAGAGTTGTTTGCCAGGAGTGGCAGATGGATGGATAGGGACCCATCTGGAGCCACGGAGAAATCATAGAACTATTTCAGATTGGGGCAGAAATTTAGAAGCAGATGAATTAATGCAAATGGAAATATTTTAACAACCTCATTTTTGAAGATAAATTGGTGAGGCTGAATTGCAAGTGTAGAAAAACTGGGAGAAAATTATACTCATTTATTTATTCTAGGATATTTTAGAATTATGTATACAATATAAAGTATGCTGTTCTGTGTTCTTTATTATAACAACACTTGTACATAAAAGTGGTATTAGTATTATAATTATTTTTTTATTACTGTAGCTATGGCAAAGTTGTACAAATACCCATCATCTATACATGTTTAATAAGTCTTTCTGAATTTTCTAGTAATCTTTAGCTTTGGGGAAACTAGAATTCTGTATGTAGGGTTTACTTTCCTTAGTTGTCAACAGATTTTTTCCCTAAAGTAATCTATCAAAAACTATATTAAAAACAGTAAAACCTATTTTTCTAATCATTGATTTTGATAAAATAATAGAACAGAAAATGCTAAAAAGAGAAATTAAACTTTTTCAGGCTATTAAGTTAAAAATAATAACATGAAATATCTGGCTGATAATTTATAAAACACATGTTTTCCTTCCTTAAAACATAACTAAACAAAGATAAAGAATTGTTCTAGAAACATGAGCAATAATATAAATCTGGTAAGTGTAATTATAGAGCAAGTGATTGTTCTTGAGAGAAAGTTCTTTTTGAACTCTCTTATAATATCAACTATTTTTTGCTTTTAGCTGTTTCTGGGTAGATTCTGGCAATAATCATTTGGATTGAATGACTGATTAACACACAAGCTAAAGAGGGAAGTGGGAACGAGTTCTTCTTTTAAAGATAAAAATTCCTTGAAAGTGTATGTTCTAATTTTTTTTATCATTTTTCATTATTTACTCCATATATTTTGTTTCACCAAGATATTTGGGTGTGATTATTTGGATACAGTTTATCTCATTTTATGAATTTTAGAACTATGACAACTCTTTTTTAGACAACTGCAAGTATGGACTATCAATCATTTTTTAATATGGAAAGTAGGTAAGCATTAGGGTAAGGTATTCTTGAAATCACTAATATAATATTAATGTTTAAAAGAAACATTTTAGAAATGATAGAGATTTTTAAAATAATTTTATAGACTATTTAATTCTCTAGACAAAACTCAGTCATGATTCTTCATCTGTAAGTTAGAAAAATCTTGCATCATTTATTTTCATACTTATAAGTGCTATGATTAGTGTTGCCATATGTAATACATTAAGCTATTAAATAACTAAATTTTAATTCAGGATAAACTATAATTATTTTAGTACAATGCATACCAATATCACATGGTACATAGTTATACAAAGAAAATTTGCTGTTTAAAATTAGAGTTTAACTAGACATCTGTATTTTATGTCAACACTATGCTACATTTATATTCTAATATTCACAATTATGATGATCATGGTAATCAGACTCACTTGTGAAAAAAGAAAGAAATGGCATGTAAATATAACATGGATAGGCACTGATAACTCCTACCCTTTAACCAAGTAAAATTAGCTTAAAAATATAACAGATCCGATATTGAATGGTATATCATATGCAAAAGTTAATTTCATATGAATCAGCCTAACAGTTTTTCCTTAACATTGAAGCCTCCAAACACATTGATCCCACTCATGTTGTGCTTTGTTTTACTGGCAAGGTGCTTAGAACGGTTCTATGGGCACTGATAAAATAAGTTGCCTAATATTTGTACTGATTTAGTAGGTGTTTTATATTAGTTTCCTATGGCTGCTGTAACAAATTACCACAAACTAGATGGATTAAAATACCAGAAATATGTTGTCTTGACATTCTGCTGACAAGAATTCATTAATTTGGTAAGTCTGTACTGTCTCTGGGGAAACTAAGGAAAATCGTTTCCTTTTCTTTTTCCATTTTATATGGCTGGTTTGGCTTCCCTAGGAAGAAAAACACCTCTGGATGACTAGCATTCAACTTGCATTGTAATTCAACAACTTGCAAGATGAGATGGAAGGTTTGCTCCGAAATTTCAGTTTTGCAGGTATGGGTGAAAAAAAAATCCTTTTATGGCAAACTTAGATTTAAAGTAATTTAGGACCTAAAGAAGAGCATTGATCAGCAGACTTACAGGCTCAGAAGGCGAAGACTTATGAGTATAGAGGTTTATTCTTAAGTCTTCAGACCTAATGGAATTTTCCCTAGTGGGTATTAAATTTGTTTGGGGTTGGAGACTTATTCATTTCTTCCATTTCCTCTGGATTGGAATGTCTATAACTCTTATATTATACTTCTCCTACAACTGTAATTTAGAAGCAGATAACTTGTTCTCTAGGCCTACAGATGCACAGATGAAGATTCTTGCCCTAAGATGGAAACTAGAAATAGTTTCACCTGTACCTGACTCTGATGATGAGATTTATACTGTTTTGTCATGATATTTACACAAAATTATTCACTTAGAATTGATTTTGATGCTGTTGTTTGCTTGTGTGTGGTACTACTTCTGAGTTGTACCCTAGCACTTTTTAAGTTTGTG
This sequence comes from Graphiurus murinus, assembly GCA_004027655.1. Lineage (NCBI taxonomy): Eukaryota > Metazoa > Chordata > Mammalia > Rodentia > Gliridae > Graphiurus > Graphiurus murinus. The sequence goes on from PVLC010001478.1 coordinate 9,004, forward strand.
TGGTGTGTGTGTGTGTGTGTGAGTGTGTGTGTGTGTGTGTGTCACTGGGGACTGAACTCAGGATTGTTCTATCTTCTAACTACAAGATCTCACTAAGTTGTCCATTTGTCCAGGTGGGCTTCAAACATATGATCGTCCTGTCTCAGCCTCCCAAGTACTAGGATTACAGGTGAGCACCAACACACCTGGTTTATAATTGATTTTCAAAATCCACCAGGGCTAGTAGAAATGTTGGGATGGAGTGAATCTATTTTACATTTGAGACAGACATAAATTTTGAGAACCCAGAGGCAGACTATAGTGAACTGTATATAATATATACATGTATATGGATATGTATATTAAAATGATACCATATACATATGTATTAAGATATTAATTAATATAGTAAAATTGATAGAGGAATTTGTCTTGAATTATCAATGTGGGTGATAAATCCAGAGATGTAAGTCCTTATAAATGAGGAAAAGGTAGATTAGACAGAAAAAATAGAATAGGATTATGTGAGCACACATGTTGAGTTAGGAGTGGAATGAATAGGAGACAGAGAATTCCTGGAGCTTCCAGTAGCAAGAAGTAGTGATGAATGGTCTTTCTCGTAGTGTTTATGGGGGAAGTGCATTCTAGCCTCCAGAACGGAGAGATTGTTTACATCTGTTGTTTCAAAATACTGTTATTGGTAATTTGTTATATAATCCCTGAGATTTCATCTAACCTCAATTAGCATAGCAATTATTAAAAACACAAACAATACAAATGATTTATGTCCATAACATATATATTACATTTGTCTTTGTAAATTTTGTACTGGATAATGTACTTCAGAGATAACATATGTATTAGATATTCAATTTAGGTTTATAAAGTGCTGTTCTGTCTTTCTATAATTTGAGTTTGGCTTGCATAATGGTGATAATTAAAATTATATCTCTTACTTTTACATTTATGTTGCATTTATTATTATAATAAACTTCTTAGTTATGGATATCACTGCTTTTGTCTTATGAAATTCTCCTAATATTTTAGTTATTCTACAAGCCTATATTTTTGTTAGAGTGACTAGCTTTATTATAAGTTTATGTATTTTGCTAAATCTGCCTTTTCTCTACCTGTAACTATTAGTAGCAAACATTAATCAGCAAATAAAATGAGTGTTTTTCCCTATCTCTTCCCTTTTATATTAGTAACATTGTTTTTAAAAAACTCCTCTGTACTCTTAAGAATGCTTATAAATCTAATTGCAATTTCCTGACTCTGACTCACACTATTTCATTCCTAGCTATTACCAATGGAACAAGTTTTTTCCTTTATAATCTTATTTTCTTATTAAATCATATCTTTGTATATTTTCAGTACTCATACTCTTTACATTCAGAATCACCTCCCTGGTCCTGATAACTATAGTCAATTGCTGCTTGTCATTTTTCTTTAAGAGCCACAAACTCTTCTTGGTATGATGATATAGTTACCAATAAATGTTCTTCATGTTTTAATGTTCAAAATTATTTGCCTCTAATATCCATATCTGAGAGACAGTGTAGGTGGATATAAAATCTTTGGCCCACATTTATTTTCTTGAGTATCTGGTAGATATTTTTCCACATACTCCATAGATATCATAGGTGTTAAAAAATAATCTCTCATGCAAAGATTTCCCTGACCTTCTCCCTCCTTTGCAAAATTGGTCCTCATATATCTGCGCTCATCACAATTTAAGTAAACTTATAGCATTAATATTTGACATCTTGTATTAAAATAATATTTAATATCTACTCAGGACAATTCCTAGTTCATGGAGAGTGATTAATAGTTCTTCTGCAATATCATGTAGCTGTATTTAGAGCAGATAAATGCTGTTTTATTGAAGAAAATTTCTATGCTATTTATGAAATATGAATACTTAACCAATGCATGCACCCTAACAATTAAAATAATTTATTTAATCATCATGGCCTCTATATATGCATGCACCCTAACAATTAAAATAATTTATTTAATCATCACGGCCTCTATTTAATATATAATGTTTATATATATATGCATATATATATATATATATTTTAGTCACAGAGTAGTTTTTAATAAATGAAGAAACTGAAGCCAGAATAGTTCAGTCTTCCCAAAGGTGACATCCTGTAAGTGATATACTTGAGATTTGAACTTAGGCAGTGAACTCTAGAGGTTTCACCCTTAGGGACTAAGTTATGCTGATGGAAAACTAATTATCAAAATAACTAGTGTGATATAATATTTTAGCTTAATGAATAAAGACTAATTGATTTTAATGGCATATAAGTCCTTATTATTAAAACATGCCTTCATGCATCATCTTTCAAAATATTTACTCTTAAATAAAAAATGAATTGATAAATTTGCTAATTATACCTACCAGACCTCTGTATGCCTTTTCAATTTCTTTAACTCTCAAATCAACGAGCTAGGAAAATGAAATGTTATTTGGGCAAAATTCTTCATCCACTTAGTCTCTTCTAGAAGTGCTTATCTTGGCATAATTTTTTACTTCCCCAGGCAATTGAGCTTCTCTTACTTTTCTTTAGCTATTGCTCAAATTTCCTAATTTAACAGCTCACTGTCAATGAGTTGACTCCAAATTTTATCTTAATATTTAGTCTCCTAATTGCATCCTATTATTCCTAGTAATTACTTCTACATATCATTACTCTTTTTCATTTATAAAATAATGATTTTGCTTCTTTAATATTAGTCCACTTCATAGTACTATAGATAGTTATCATCATCTATTCCATCAATCGTTTTTCCTCCAGTTCTACATATTTAGGACTCCTTAATTATTTCTCATTAATCACTCTTACTGCTTCTTGAATCATGATACTGTAGTTCTCCTCTAGAACTATATAACTATCATAAGGCAAAGATACTGAAAATACTATTTAATCAAGTCACTCTATGATTCAATTCTTCTTAGAGTTCAAGGAAGATGTAACGTTCTGTTCTTCTCACTAATAAGAAAGAGACTCTTTATGGTCTCTCCTTTATCTAATTTCTGTGCTGAACTGTCATTCAGGTTTTTAGGTTCAGGTTAGGGGATGATGACAGGGTTAATATCAATTTTTTATACATGAGATATGTTCTTTTTAAGTATAAAAACATTGCCAAATATGTATTTTTAAATGGTAGTATTTTATAAAAATGTAAGAGAAATGAGATAAATTTAAATAACTTTTCTTTACCTGGACTTTTTTACTATTTATTTCTTATGATGTATTTATATTTATTTCCTTTTTCATTATTATAAAATAGTTATATTATAAAATATAACTATAAAATAGCTTTATATAATTATAAAATAGTTTGCTGTCCTCATAGAGGTCTTTTGTATATGTTGAACATTCAATGGATACTAGAACACATGCATAAAATTTCTTGATGTATTGATATTGAGACTGTAAGAAAATATTTTGACATGCTAATCAACATGCCAGTTATCATTTGAATATGGCAAAATAAAAGCAAATGTCTTTCATTTCAAATAGCTTAAGTACATGAACAATATATAAATAATATTTATAGGACATATTATTACTTATATATTTTCAGTATATTTACAATATATACAGGATATTTTATATGCTATAAACTTATATATTACTTTATTTATTTTGTATATATAATTATATACAAGTTCATAGATAATAAGTGAATACACAACTAGTGCACTAAATTATATTGTAGAAATATATGCATATAAAACAATCAACATTCATTGTAGCTTCACATCATTTATTAATCCAAGCTCATGGTCACGACTATAGATGAAAAGGCAAGAGGAAAATTGCCCAATATCAATCTCTGTCAAAAGTAATTAGAAGCCAGGTATGATTTCACACACATGTAATACCAGGACTTGGGAGACTGAGACAGAAGGAGCACAGGTTCAAGACCGGCTCATGGTTACTTAGTGAGATCATGCTTAAAAATAAAAAAATAAAATCAGGCTAGTGGTATATCTCAGAAGTAAAATGGGCCCTGGGTTCAATCCCAGTTCTATAATAAAATAAAAGTCATTTTAGTGATAAATTTAATTGAACCAAAACTTATACTCTTCTCCTGATACTCTTTAGACAAGTGGAATAACTTTCCAGATATGACAATTTTATAAGAATAAAAATAGAAGCTTGATTTGTGTTTTTATAATAATTATCTAAATAATATGTAGCTATTCCCCCCATTCTTCATGCTGGGGATTGAAACCAGAGGCATTCTAGCTCTGTGCTACACCCTGAGACCTAGTTTAATTTTATTTTATTTTTAACTTTGAAACAGGGTGTTACTAAATTGATGAAGGCTTCACTTAGTTTCTGAGGCTGGCCTCAAACTTACTATACTCTTGTCTCAGGTTACCACATACTACATGTATCACAGGCATGAACTACAATGCCTAGGTGAATGTGCAGACTTTATAGGATGTTAGGATTAGAAACTATGATCACATATTTGCCTGTACATGCATTTACAATGAATGGTGTGCCTTATATGTTGCTTTAAATCCAATGAAAAAGAATATCCTAACCATCCCGATCCTTATTCACTCAGTGAAATCAAATGAATAACAATAGCAACAAAAACCTCATTAAATAGAACGTGCTTAAAAGTAAAAAAAAGATATTTACAATAAATCTAATGTGCTTATATTTGAACATAGTTCAAGCTTTTTTCTTAGAACTAAATTTTAAAAATATATTTATAACATTTGCTAACTCAGGATTCATCTCCAATTATTTATCAAATGAAATAGTATAGTGATCTTTTACACACTGTATAGAAATTATGAAAGTATGCAGTATCTGGCTACAGTAATATATAACATCTCATATATTCATAGGAATTCATTCAGTATACATAGATATATACCTACATACATACATACACACATACATACATAGTATATTTAGAGTGAATTAACTATCCTATCATAAACAGCAGCTTTGCAGGGGTAATAAATTGCTGTATTTTCTACAGTGAGAAATTATGGAAAGGTATTATATGATAAGTGAAATAGAATATATATTAGTTTTCTTAGCTGTGATTTTCTTGAGATCTCTGTATATCCTAGACAAACAACCCAATCAAAAAATGGGCAAAGGATATAAATAGACACTTCACAAAAGAAGAAATACAAATGGCCAATAAATGTATGAGGAAATGTTCCACATCATTAGCAATCAGAGAGATGTAAATCAAAACTACCTTGAGATTTCACCTAACTCCAATCAGAACGGCAATCATAAAAAACACAAACAACAACAAATGCTGTCAAGGGTGTGGAGAAGTGGGAACCCTAATACATTGTTGGTGGGATTGCAAACTAGTGCAACCACTTTGGAAAACAGTATGGAGGATCCTCAGATGAATAGGAATGAACCTACCATATGACCCAGCAATACCACTTCTGGGTATCTATCCAAAAGAATGGAAACCAAACTATTAGACCAACGCATGTGTATCTATGCTTATAGCTGCACAATTTACAATTGCCAAAATATGGAACCAGCCAAGATGTCCATCAACAGATGAATGGATTACAAAACTATGGGATATGTACACAATGGAATTTTACTCAGCCATAAAGAAGAACAAAATCATGTTATTTTCAGGGAAACAGATGCAACTGGAAAACTTTATGTTAAGTGAGATTAGTCAGTCACAAAGAGTAAAAAAGCATATGTTCTCACTAATATGCAGATGCTAGGGAGAAGATGGGGCATAAGAGGGTCTCCAGATGAAAAAGGAGAAACCCTCCATAATCAAAGAAGTTGACTTAACTGAAGGGGATGGACGGGGTGGGAGGAACACCCTAATGCACATGATGTGCTTTCACAAATATATCAAGGTCAATCACTAAACTGAACTTGAGAAGGAGGGAGGGGGAGGGAGTGGGGTGAGAATTGGGGAAGGGGTTAAATGAGAAATGTGTGCATATAAGCCTTTATTAGCTTGTACCTAACAAAGATGTATGATTACAATGCACCAATTAATAAAAACAACAACAATAATAATAATAAAACTCAAACAACTTAAAAAAAAAGATACTAGTGACTGAAATATACCTGGAAATGTTACACAAAGAAACAGTATTTAACCTGAACTTTGAAGAAAAAAGAAAACTTCCATTAGAAAGGAAACATGTAATGTAATAATAATCATGAGGATAACACAGACATGTTGTATAATGTACATACATAGGGTGTTCATTCTTAGTGTGCTTCCAGGTGAACTGAGTAACATGAAATAGGGAGGGCAGAAAGACAGTCACTGGAGCTGTCTGGAAATTACAAATAAAGCTGGTTCAAATAGAGAAAGAAATGCAGAGAGAAAAGAACATGCGGAGGTAACCATGACATGAAGAGCCAGACTTTGCTGAGAACACCATTTGCACCTTATTTTGTCTACTTTTTCATAATCACCTCATGAAATGCTAAAATAAGAAAGATGAGATAAAGTCATATATTTCATAAAGGGAAAGATCAAGATTTATATATCATTTTACAGTAAACCACCATCTTTGCTGACTTGCAGGACAAGTTTAGACATTTGGGGCTTAAACTGGTAGGGATTATACAAGCAATTGAATGAGCCAAAAAAAGGGAATATAATAGTAAACATGACACTTGCTAAAACTGAAGAGAATTCATGGGATTAGAGCTTTGAAATAAAAAAATTAACATTTGGAACCATTGCTGGAAAGGGATCACATTGATATAAGGATCATAGGAAGAGATTTTGAGAGAGACTTCTAAAGTGAAGCACATCCCTCGCTACAGAAGTTTGTCAGAGGAAAGAGAGCATCAACTTGCATTCATCCTTATCTCTTTTCACCTTTCCACCCAGTCAGGCTCCATTAAACAATGAATGAAAGTTATCAAAGTGTATTTACAATGTACCACATCATGCATCAGTGAATTCAACTTGGCAATTTTCTGATGAAGGAATGATATGGACAGGGATGTGCAGAGGCCCCTGCTGGCTGATTTATAGAGCAGTGCTGATTTTGATCTTTGAGGAGATTGGCTTTTCTGCCTTGCTGACTAAAGTGAGCTGCCTTAGAGATTAAATGAGAGACAGGTTTTTAAGAGCCATTTTATTCTTCTCCCGCCATCTGAATCAGTGTCTCTTCAAGGTTAAAATGCGCTGACGTATAGAGTTTACCTTTAAAATGGAAATTATTACCACATAAAATATAGGACAATTAAATAACTCTAAGATTGATAATCCCAATCTGAATTATATGAATGCAAACAGCAATTAAACTCAGAGGAAAGAAACTTGAACAACAATCGAATATAATTTCAAGAAGAAAAGTTGCAAGATTATTTGAACCGATTGTCCAGGTTATTTTCAGTACCTCATCACTGCCATTTACCTGATTGAAAGTAATTTCTTCTTAAATGCATTATGTATGTGTGTGCAAAGAGAATGAACTATGTTTATTAAATATTTTTGTAAACACATTATTTTACTTTCATTTTAAGATAACATCAAATTACTCACAGCTATGCTGGTAGGAAGAACTCTCCATTTTCTTCAATTCTACAAAATATACTGTACTTCAGACCATGAATATAGAGAAACCATTCAACTTTACTTTCTTTTTGAAAATATAGGGAATTGGAGGGGCAACAAATACTATGTACATGTATGTCACTTACATGATTTACATTATGATGTGAGACTATAAGTACCAATAAAAGCATAAAAAATAAAATAGTATCTTTTTCCTATTTTATAAAAAAAGGGCTCCTCTAGCAATTTCAAAATCTCTGGTTTAATTTCCAGATCTTTGATCCATCTTGAATTGACTTGTGCAAGGTGAGAGATAGGGATTTAATTTCACTTTTCTACAAATGTTTTTCCAACAACATTTGTTGAAAAGGTCATCTTTTCTTCAACATATGTGTTCGGCACCTTTGAAAAAAACCAAATTGACTATAAGTGTGTGGATTTGTTTCTGTATCTTCTATTCTGTTCCATTGATCTATGTGTCTTTGTGTGTGTGTGTGTGTGTGTGTGTGTGTGTGTGTGTGTGTGTGTGAATGCCATGTTGTGTTTATTACTATAGCTCTGGAATATAATTTGAAGTCAGGAATTGAATTGTGATATATCCTGCATGGTTCTTATTGCTGAGAATTCCTTTGGGGATAGCATTAAGCTGAAAAATTTCTGCTCATCAAAGGAAACCATCAAGAATCTAAAGTGAGAGCGTACAGAATGAGAGATCTTCCTCTGAATATACAAACTACTTGGAAGACTTAACACTAAAATAACAAATAACCCAATCAAGAAATGAGCAATTGAACTAATTAGACATTTCAGAAATTAAGAAATATAAAAGACCAATACATGAAAAAAAGAAGTTCAACATCACTAGCAATCAGGTAATTGCAAATCAAAACCACACTGAGATCCCATCTGACCCCAATTGGAATGGCAATAATCAAAAAACAAAACAACAATAAATGCTGTTGAAGATATGGGGAAATAGGAACTCTTCCACACTGTTGGTAGAGTTGCAAATTAGTACAGCCACTATGGAGATCACTGTGGCGATGCCTTAGAAAATTGGGAATGTCTCCAACATATGATCTATCTATAACACTGCAGGTATCTTTCCAAAGGGAATAAAATCAGTGTTATAGTAATATATGCGTATCCATTTTTATAGTAGCACAATTCACAGGAGCCAAATTATAGTATCAACCTTGATGTCCATTATTGATGAATGGATTACAAAATTATGGGATGGGACATACACAATGGAATTCTACTTAGCAATAAATAAAAACAAAATTATACCATTTTCAGGAAAATGAAAGGACCTGGAGAACATTATGTTGAGGGAGATTATCCAGTCACAGAAGTGAAGGGTTATATGTTTTTTTCCCATATGCTGAAGGTAGGGAGTAATTAGAAAGCCAGAGGGACATTAGATAATGGTTGGAAAACTCCAGGGGAGCCAGCAAGGTGATCTAGGGAAGGAGGGGTAATGTCAAGGAAGGAATCACTTATATTGAAATTATGTGAGAATACCCATGCCAATCTCACTATCCTGTATTTAAAGGAAGAGAACGGGGAGGGAGCTAGAGGAAAGCCCACCAAGTGCTGTGTGCATGTATGTCACCATTACTATGAAATACATTTTTATGTGAGAATATAATGCGCCAATAAATTTATAAAAATAAAAATAGAAAAAAATAAAATCAAGGGCTTAATTGGCAAGGACAAGCCTGACACAGACACCCTCTGAATAGATCATTGCAAATTTCTCTGCAGCCATCCCCTTTCTGCTATCCTCCACGTGTCTCCGTGAAGGAGAAATACTAGCAATTGTTTTTTATCCTTCCACCTATGATGAAGAAGCCATTTAGCACCATCTCTACCTTCAGTGCATCCTTCTAAATCAATTCTTCTCTTATTAATATCACTAATGTTATTTTTATTCTTTATCTTCAAATTAAAATATTTAATCAATCACACTCTCACTTCCCTCATAACCTTTTTCTCTCTATTACTACAAAGCATTAAAAAGAAGGTGGTATATTTTTCTTCTTTATCTTCACATACATTTCTTTCTTGTTCTTTCTCCACCACAACTTAACACTCAGTTTTAAATCTAAATGAACTTTTAATTAATAGAAAATTAATGATGTTAAATATAATACAAATAGAAGAGTATATGGAAACACAAAATAAATTGATTCATTTCTACATCTATAGTATCACATTACGATATAATTTCTCAATTAGTGCATTGAACATATTCTACAGCAACATCACATGGAGAACTTGTTAAAATGTCAAATATCTCAGTTCCAATCCAGAATTTTGAGGAAAAAATATAAATACAGTGAATACGGATCTCAATTTTACATATTCTCATGCTAAAATCTCAACATATGTAAAGACACAAACACTGTATCAGGTATTACATATAAAACCTTTCTTTGTTAAATATCTGTGTTCCACTTTATATTTACAATTTACAAATATCATGTACTCTTAAAAGCAAAAAAATAATAATAATTTTCCTTCCAATGATAGATTCTTGGAACAAAAAAAAAGAAAGAAAGAAAAGAAAAAGGAGAAATTTAATGGTTTCACTGAAACTGACTTTGTAGCTCCATGAGCATCAAGCAAATTGCTGTCTCCTAATGAGTCTTAGCTAACACATTGAAAATTTTTGTATCAGTTAGAAAAGTCTCTTGAAGTTAGTCAAATTATTACAACAGAGTAATGACATTAACATTTATGATAAACCTTTTATCTGAAAATTCTAAAATATGTTCCATGATATGTTTTTTGAAAATATAAAAGATGAGTTTGGCATTTTCTTATTAATTCATGCATGAATTTGGAGGGAAAATGGAGCAAATTATACCATATGAGAAAGCAGAGAACCGAAGGGACAATGAGTCCTGAACAAAGAATTAGGGTATTTGGAGACAGAATGAGATAGAAAACAAGGAAGCAGGATAGATGTAAACAGTTTGTATATCAGGAGAACAAGATAAATGGCAACAGAAATAAAGGGCATGAAAACAGGGTAGACAAGGGAAAGCTAAACTCTCAAGGAGTAGATTTCACAATACAATGCTAATGATATTTGACAGCTAAATCTTATTGTGGTGTGTATGTTTTACTTCAAATTTTCAAATAACCTTATAAAGTTACCACTTCTTATTCTATTGAGCAGTGGTGACATTAATAAAAAATGCAATTATATTGTTATAAAGTAAGGAAAAGGCATGTGTCTTCAATTTTTGTACAAAGTATTCAACATGGTAAGTCTATATACTCCCTTTATGTCTATCTCATTATACACTTTAGACAAATTGTTATTTGCAATATAATTTGAAATTTCTATTACTATTACTGTCCTTTAAAATAGATCTAGAATTTAAAAATCAGAACTATGAATCATTTAAAAGAAAGGCTTCCTATGGACCTTCAAAATATTTATGCTATCCATGTAAATATTTCAACAAAGTATTTTATTTCTAATATTATTTGTATTAACAGTTCATTTTTAACTAGTAACATCTGTGCTATCACAGAATATGCATAGCTTTATATTAATGACACTTTAATTCTTTTCATTTAGGTTAAATGCATTACATTTATTTATTTTGTTTTTGTTTTTGTTTTTGGTACTGGGAATGGAATCCTAGGGTACTTTACCTCTGATTAATAATCTCAGAGATCTGCTATATGACATTATGCCCATAAATAATAATACTGTAATGTACACTTTTAATTTTAAGAAGAAAAATTACAGATTTTTTTTTTTTTTTATCCTGGGCTTTGAACCCAGGGGCATTCTACTTCTGATTGACAGCTACAACCCTTTTTATCTTTATTTTTATTATTTTATTGTTAAGCAGTTTCTCACTAAGTTGCTAAGGGTCTTGCTAAGTTTCCTAGGCTGGCTTCCAACTTATGATCTTCCTCTCTCAGCTTCCCAAGTACTAGGATTACATGTGTGGGCCACCAATCGTAAAATGTTACAGCATTGCCAGTAAAAAATTAAGTGTAAACCCCTGATATGGGGAGATACATAGTCACAGTTTATTTTACATCAGATCATCCCATTTTAGAAAAGTTTAATTTCTGAAAGGGGATCCAAAGATTCAGACTTAACCATAATTAAAATGTAAGTGTAGGCACAATGGCACACTCCTGTAACCCTATATTTGGAAGGCTAAAACAAGAGGATCACAGGTTTGAGACAAGAACATGCTAATTTAGCAAGACCCTGTTTAAAACAGCAACAACAAAAGAGTAAGGACTCGGGGGTGTAACTCAGAGAATGTTCTGAATTCAATTCCCAGAATCGCATGTGCGGGACACACACACACATGTACACAAGATGTAATTACATCTCTACATCTCAAAGAGAGAATATTTCATTATTTTAATAGTCTAAAATATGGATAAATGCTATGATTTCCACACTTGGAAAAACTTGATGAGTTGTATAAATCATGAACAGTATGTCATTTTTACCTTCTTTAAGGAGAGGATTCCTTCTCTCGTGTCTTTGTCAGTGGAGATAGAGAACATCCCAATGCCATCACCATTTATGATGGAGTATGTCATGTCGGCATTGGAGCCAGTGTCTGCATCATTGGCCTTGATTTTCCCAACAGCTGAACCAACTTGAGCAGACTCAGGAACATACAGTTGATAATGCTCTGGAAAATATTCCAATCAATGAAAATGTTCAGAAAATAATCTTACAAGAAAAAGATAATAGGTAATTAGACTTTGTAGGCAAATGAATATTATACTAGGAAATGCATAAAGTGGATTTCATTCAGATTTTAAATGATTAGTATGCTATTTAGTACTGAAATACTAGACATATCAACTTTAAAATATATGCAAAATAATTTATAGACATGAATAGGAAATATTTTATTAGCTCTACATTCTCAAACAACACACAAACAAAGATGTTAGATTTACAATCTTATTTTGAATAGGTATTGAATTAATCATGTATTAGTATAATCCCAATTTATTTCTCTCTCCATGTAGTATAAGAAGTTCATATATAAAAGTGAGGAACTTGGAATTCAACAATTAGAGGAGAGATCAGATACTTGTAAATATACATTGTCATTTCATACATAGATTTAAATTTTTTGAAATACATAAGCTAAGACAGAGAAAGATAACAAATATATTTATATATTAATTTGTCACTTATTCCACATCAGTTTCTTGAATGTATTTAATATGGATTTATAATAATCAAAAACAAAACAATACTATTAAAACAAATCATTGGCCAAGTTGAAGGATGAAAAAGTAAATACAACGGCAACACAAAGTGACATGACATTAGTAAAGTACCTTTATTTTTAATTGTGTGTCTTCTATAGCCAACGGCAGTTAAACGATTGTTTTCTATAAATCTAATTGTGTGATAAGTAGAAATATCAAAATAGTTTTGAAGTTTTTTTCATGATATTAAATGTTAACTGGAACTTTTCCTATAAGTACTTATGAGATGGCTATTAATATCATAATAATCATATTTTAACAACTGCTTATTGACAAGTGAGAAATGTTTTATTAGAGCATTGTATTGCAGCAAATTCAAAAGAACATCATAAATAACAGGAAGCTTAGATTAAAATGAAAATTGATAAAAAATTGCCAACTAAGCTTAAAATAATATTAATTTAACATTCTAGAAGAATAAAATTAGAATGTAGATTAATGAATATAGAGCTATATGAAAATATTTTTTCTCTGAAAAAATGTGTTACATGAAATAGACACTAAAATAATAATAAATATATGTAGTGAATACAATTTCCTCTGAAAAAAAAAAATGTTTGGTGCAGTATGACATTAAAGTAAACATCCCTAGTTAATGTCTAAAGTATTTTTTCACTGTGGCAAGAATATTTAGCATTAAAATTTACCTCTTAATATTTTAAGTGTGCAATACAGAATTGTGATTCATATGCACACTGTTGGACAGCAAATTTCTAAAATTACAAATCTTTCATATCTGAAATTCTATATCCTTTAAAAAAAAACAACTCACCATTTCGCCCTCCTCCTGTCCATGGCAACCACAATTCTATTCTGTGATTCTGTAAGTTTTAATATTTTGATACCTCATATAACTGTAATCATGCAGTATTTGTGCTTCTTTTGATTATTTAACTTCTCATAGTACCCCCATGTTCCTCCAGCTTGTCACATAGTATGGGATTTCCTTGTTTTTAAAGACTGAGTATTATTCTAAAGTTTTAACCTAAATATTTTTCTGTCCACTCATTTTGCCTATGGAAATATAGCTTGCTTCTACATTTTGGCTTTTGTGAATGATGTTTTAATAAACATAAGTGTGATATTACCGTTTTGAGATTCTCTTTTAAATCCATTAGATAAATATCCAGAAGTTGGATTTTTGTGTCATACAGTCATTCTATATTTAATTTTTTGAAGAAACTCCCTACTTCATTCTATATTGGCTGCACCATTCTCATCATTGTCAATGGCATGGTGAGTTCCAATTATTCCTCATATTCATCAACATTTTACATCTTTAATAATATTAGCTGTCTTAAAAGGAAACTCAAGAACCTCAACAGAGAGCCCAGAGAGTAGGAGAACAATTTTGCCTGCTATATTTATGATAGAGGACTAATATCTAGAATATATAGAGAACTCAAGAAACTCACAGCTAAGAAAACGAATAACCCAATCAATAAATGGGCAAAGGATCTAAGTAGACACTTCACAAAAGAAGAAATACAAGTGGCCAACAAATGTATAAGGAAATGTTCAATATCATTAGCAATCAGAGAGATGTAAATCAAAACTACCTTGAGATTTCACCCAACCCCAATCAGAATGGCAATCATAAAAAACACAAACAACAACAAATGCTGGCGAGGGTGTGGAGAAGTGGGAACCCTAATACATTGTTGGTGGGATTGCACATTAGTGCAACCACTTTGGAAAACAGTATGGAGGATCCTCAGATGAATGATAATTAACCTACCATATGATCCAGCAATACCACTTCTGGATATCTACCCATAAGAATGGAAACCAAACTATCAGACTGATATATGTGTATCTATGTTTATAGCCACACAATTTACAATTGCCAAACTATGGAACCAGTCAAGATGTCCATGAACAGATGAATGGATTACAAAACAGGGATATGTACACAATGGAATTTTACTCAGCCATGAAGAAGAACAAAATCATGTCATTTGCAGGGAAATGGATGCAACTGGAAAATAATATGCTAAGTGAGATTAGTCAGTCACAAAAAGTAATGCTTTCCCTAATATGAGGAAGCTAGGGAGAAAGTGGGACATAAAAGGTGCTCTAGATGAAGAAGGAGAAACTTTAGATGAACAAAGAAGGTAACTTAACTGAAGGTGATGGGGGAGAGAAACATCCTAATACACATGATATACTTTCACAAACATATCAAAGTCAATCACTAAACTGAACATGAGAATGAGGAAGATTCGAGGGAATGGGGCAGGAATTAGGGAAGGGTTAAATGAGAAATGTGTACATGTATGCCTTTACCAGCTTGTACCTAACAAATAAATGATTACAATGTACCAATAAGAAGAAAAAAAAATGTGAGATGATCTTGCTGTGCTGTGGTTTAGAATTGAGTTTCCCTAGTAATTAGTGGCATTATGCATCTTTTCATCTACACGAACACATGATGTCCAATTGTATATGTTCTTTGAAAAATATTTTAGACATTCGCCAGTTTTAATAGGTTTATGAATTGTTTTGCTATGGAGTTGTATTGCATCACATATGGTATAAGAAAACCCATTGCTAGATAATATCATTTACAAATATTTTCCCATTGCATAGGGTGCATTTCCATTTTTTTTTTGCACTGGACAATTTTAATGTATTTGGTATAGTCCTATTTATTTATTTTATTATTATAACCTGTGCTTTTTTATGTCCTATTTAATAAATCATTGACAAGATCAATGCCAAGATTGCCCCTGATGTTTTTGTCCTAAGAATTTTACAGTCTCAAGTCTATGTTTTAACCTACTCCACTTTAGTATACTTTTGCATGATGTATAACACAATCCAATTTTATTCTTTTGCATGTAGATATCCAGTTTTCTCAACAACATTTGTGAAAATACTATTATTTTCTGATTATATATTCTTGGAATCTTTAGTGAAGATGAATTGATCATATATTTGTGATTTTATTTCCAGTCTTTCTGTACTGTTCCTTTCCTCTATATGTCTTTTTATAATAGTATCATAATGTTTTGAGATAGATTTGTATTGTATTTTGAAGTCAAGAAGTGTGATGCTTCAAGCATTGAGATCCTTTTTCAGGATGTTATGACTATTTGAATCTTCCATGATTCCAAGTCAATTTTATATGATTGTTGATTTATATTTCTGTAAAAATATAACTGTGATTTGGATAAGAACTTAAATTAATTGTAGACCTGAAATGTAAGATGGACATTTAATCATAATTCCTCAGATAATATATCCAGATGCAAAAAATGGAAAGCTTTTCCACTAAGATGGAGACAAGGAAAAGATATCCACTCCATGTCTTCTATTTAACACAATGCCAGAAGACTAAAGCAATTAGGCATGTAAAAAAAAATGAACAGAATTCAAATTAGAATACAAAAGGTTATTTCCCCTGTCTGCAGGTGATATATTATACAAAGAAAGTCCTGAGAACTCCAGCAACAACAACAGCAAAACAGAACAATCAAAGCTGTTAGAAACAATACAATCAGTAAATTTTTAAGGATATAAAATAAACATGTAAAATCAGTTGCATTGCTTTACACTAAAAAAATAATATGAGACAATTAGAAAAAATAATATAATTTGCAATAGTGTATTAGTTATACTTTTGAAGCTATGAAAAAAATGACATAAACAACATAAAGTGGGAAAGATTTATTTTGGCCCACAGTTGCTGAAGTTTCAGTTAATAACCAGGTGTTTCCATAGCTTTGAGCCTGAGGAGAGACAGAACATCCTGGTGGAAGGGTATGGCAGAGGAATGCTCTCACCTATGGCAGCCAGGAAACAGAGAGAGCAGAAAAAGGGAGGAAGCGGCTGGGCAGAAAACATCCCCTTTCGGGTCATGTTCCCAGAGATCTATTTCATATAACTTCCCAAAGGTGCCATGAAGTTATTAATATATCAATGAATTTATCCACTGATGAGGCCAGAGTCCTCATGATCCAGTCACTTTCCAAGAATTCCACTTTTGATCCTTGCTGCTTTGAGTACAAAGACTTCAACAAACCAACCTTTGGGGCATTCCAGATACAAAGCATAATATTCCACTCCTGGCCTGCAAAGGCTACTGTCTATGTGATAATAAAAATGCATTTAATCTGTATCTAAGAGTCCTCATAATCTCTATAGTCCCAGCCTTTACTCAAAAGTTCAAGCATGAAGTTTCCACTGAGACTTGAGATAAGCTCTTAGCTGTGAGCTACTAGAAAAACTAGAAAACTAGTTACATGTTTCCAACATATAATTTTGCAAGAAAAAAATATTTCCCATTCCCAAAGGAGAGATTTCAAGAATAGAAAGGAAGGATTACCAATGCATGACCAAACCCAGCAGGGAAACTATTAAATCTTGCAGCTCGATGTCCTGCATCCAGTGCATATAGTGGTAAGTTGTCTGCTCTAAAGGATTTATGCAGCCCTCTTTCCACAGCCTGGCTGATTGTAGACCACACGGCCTCTCTTGGGCTGGCTCTGCTTCTTGCCTACATAGCCTTCTTCATATATACTCCATGAACCTGGCATCTCTAACTTGACATTTCCATTGCAGCTGAGACTTCACTCACACAGTTTCAAGATTTACCTCTTAGTGACTACTGGCAGGGAGTCTTATTCTGTCACACACTTCCTGACTTCCCAGGCTTTCCCTTAAAATATGAATGGAAGTCTCTGTGACCCTGTAACTCCAGTATTCTGCATTCCTGCAAAACCAGCACCATGTGGATGGCACCATGATCTGCTGTCATGTCAAGCAGTAGTTAGTCATTCTTAAACCATGACTGTAGCAGCCTCTGCATGTTTGGTGAAGTGAATTCTTGGGAAAGACTTCCTAGAAGACCCTGTGGAAGAGGAGTGCCCTAGCATTCTCTTATCAAAGCAGAGTCTTTCTAATGAATTTTCACTTATACACTCACTTGAGGTGATATGGGTGGGGCAAGACTGATTCCTGAAATGACTTCAAGGCATATTTCTTATTGCTAAATGCAAATACTAGGTTTCTGTTCAATAATAATGTCTTCACCAATCATATCTTCCTTGGCCTCAAGTTTACACAGATATCTTTTCTCACTCAATTGCAAATTTTTCAAATATGTATTTCTTCTTTTTTCCAATTCTCACTGTAAGCATGGTTAAAGGCAGTTTGTGATATCCATGCCATACCCTGGATCCTCGGAGGCTTTGAAATTTTCCCAGATACTAATTAATTCATTGCCTTTAAACTCAACCTCACGCAAGCTCTCAGAGTCTGGACAAAATATAGAGAAGTTCTTTGTCATAATGTCAGAAAAATTGCCTCTGGTCCACTTCACAGTAGAGTACTCATTCTCATCTGAACCCTCGTGAGCATAATCTTTACTGTACACATTCCTACTCCCTTTTGGAGTTTCTGAACTCATACCAAAATCACCATAAGTTCTGCTTACATCCTTGTATGCCTTCTCTAGTCTTTATCTCCAAACGTTTCTGAACCACATAGTTATGCAGAATCAAAAAAGCAACACTACTCCCAGTATAAATTTCTGTGTTCGATACTATTTTTTATCAGTATCTGGCATAAACAACTTAAAGAAAGACTTATCTTTTTTTTTTAATTTTTATTGTAGTAATTCGTGCAATATAGCATACATCTTTGTTAAGTAAAAAAAAATGTTAATAAGACAATTAGTTGACTATTTTTATGTATATTCAATAGCTACTTCTTTGACGTGTTCAAATCCTTTGTACCACTGCTATTTCTCTATGAATTTTTAGTTTAAACATATATTTGTAAGACCTCTTTATACTTTGAGGGCATTAAACTTTTGTCATACTTATAGCAATATTAAAAAAAAAAGAAAGACTTATCTTGGATTATTATATCAGTATGGTCAGGTGACTCCATTACTTTAGGCCAGAGGAGAGACAGAGCATAAAGACAGAAGGATGAGGCATCCTGGCATCCAGGAAGCATGGGTGCAAAGAGTTGGAGGAAAACAAGATACACTCTTCTAGAGCAGGCTCCGAGTAATCTACCTTTCTCCGAGTAGTCACACTTCCTATAGTTTCAACCATTTCCTAATGATGCTCCTAAATTATTAATCTACCATGGACAGTCTACTTATGAAGTCAAAGGCCTCATAATACAATAATTTCCCCCAGACCTTAACTCTAAACTTTGCAGAATTGGAGATGAAACCTTTGAGGAATGTTCCCAATAACAAATAGTATCAATTAGAATAAGATATTTAGGAATCAGCTTATCTTAGGAATCAGCATGTGAGATTTGTACTCTGAAAAGTACAAAACATTGATGAAGGATAGTGAAAGAGACATAAACAAATAGAAAGACATTTGGTGTTTATGAATAGAAGACTTATTGGATTCTAAAGATAAAATTGAATGTTTTAAAATGCAAGAACGTAGAGATTAAGGTTTGACTAAGGTTTGCATATATGTTTATTCAATGTTTCACAAATGTTTTACTCAGATCTTGTCTACTAACATTGGAGGCACTACTTGACAAAAATAAAATTATTGTAAAAAAGAGAAACATAGATCAAGTTTTAGTTTAACAGTCACAACTAACATGTAATTTGATGGACAGTGAAGCCTCTTTGTCAAACACTTGATCCCTTGACCTTAATAATATGGCTATATCAAATATATTCCACCAATAAAAGTCCTTTCTTGATATGTTTAATTCCCTAGGAAGAGAGTGAGACTTAATTTTTTTTTTTTTTTTTTTTTTTTTTTTAGGAATCTACTATTTTCTCACACTTTAATGGTGAAAGGTAACCAGATGATTCAAAATTCTTCAAATAGGGCTCATTCCTCAGCAATGCTTGAACTTGAACTAGTAAAGAATTTCCACTTTTTCTTTGGTGGTTTAGCTATGGAATGATGAGCCTGCATTGCTCCAATGGTTCATGTTGAAAAATCAAATTTAAGGGCATAAAGTCTGTGTGAGGAAAAGTGATATTTATTTACAATGGTCTTAAAAACATCAATGTGCTCTTGAAAGACAATATGTGTAAAATAGTTCAATGTTTGTTCAAAAGACGGTACAGATATATTACAAAGTACTGCAAATCTTCCAAAATTTGTGGAGATGAGCTAGAGGGAGTCATATCCCCAGATGTCATGGTCTCTAAGATCCAAATAAACAGAATTTTCCATAATTCGTTAATGCTTAAAAAGAAAAAAAGAAAGAAAACTTTTAGCTAGTGAATCCAGGGATGATGACACATGTAAACAACAAAGTCTTAGAACACCTTAAATTCATGAAAACACCACAGAATTTATAGTGGTAGCCTTATAAAACAGATGATTTTTACATAGTAAGTTACAGAAAACTCTTCATGTCAGTAATAAAAGATTCATTGCCCAGGAAGCATCGAGGCAATTCATATGGTAGAAATGATATTCCAGGAAGAAAAAAATACTTTCTAAGAATTGTAAGTTTAGTGATTCTTCTCTATCCACTGTATTGCTTTAGACAATCTTCAGATTAATATTGTATGCATTTTACAGAGGTCAAAATTTATAAATTTTAAATTGTGAGTCAACTTTTAGTAGGTAACCAGTAAGGAAGTTTATGTCAGTAATAAAATATTCATGGTCCAGAAAGCATTGAGGCAAAGTCATATGATATAAAGCATATTCCAAGAAAATACTTTCTAAGAATTGTAAGATTAGTGATTCTTCTCTATTCATTATATTGTGTTAGACAAACTATCGTCAGATTAACATTGTATGCATTATATAGATTTGAAAACTTATACATTTTAATCAACTTTTAGTAGTTAACCAGTAAGGAAGCCCTCTAATTATCTATACATCCTGATATTCACACCCTTGAGTAATCTTTTTCTTTTAATGTTGGATAGATAGTTTGACTCACTTCAAATGAACCGAGTAGTACTGCAAAATAATGGAATGTCACAAAATTAGATAGCAAAATGTTTGTGGCTTATATCATGAGAATTCCTCTCACTATCTCTTGGATAGCTCATTTGGGGAAGCCTCCTGCCATGTTGTATTATGGCTCTGTTGCCCATACAGCAGGTGAATGTTGCCTACCAAAATTTATGTTAGCAAACTCAAAGCAGAAACAAGTCCCCCACACTTCAATCCAACAAGCTTTTAAATAAGTCCTCATTCCTGGCTGACAGCTATATTATAATCTCATAAACCAAAGTCACCCAGCTAATTCATTTGTAAATACTTGACCCACATAAATTGTGAGATAATAACTGTCATTAGTTTCAAGTTGCAAAATAGGAATAAATGGGAATATAACAATCAATAATGTTGTTCTAAGTCCATTGGACCCTTTTTAATCCTATCATCTTGGAATCCTTTGTGCAAGTTTTGGAAAACTTAAAAATCAGAAAATCAAAACAAACACGATTTGATTAAACCTTTATTCTTGAAACTTCCCTGTGTTTAAATTTTTTTATTTTGATGTATTTTAACTTAAAAATCAGTGTATAATGAAATGTGTATGTATACTATGAAATGTTAACTTTGTTTTCCTTTCTTGATATATTTGTTTATAACCTTATTTTGTAAAATATGGCACAGATAAGGCTTTAAGTGATTTTCTTGCTGTAATCAATTCTCAGTTCATCTGCCCAGAGTTACTAATACTTTTTTTCATATCTTTATAATATTAGTTTACATATTAGTTTACTTTTTTATAGTAGTTGGTATTGAGCCCAGGGACATTCTACCACTGAGGTACACCACCAAATCTTTTATTTTTTTTTTATTTTGAAACAGATAACACTAATCTGGCTTCAGACCTGCAATCTTCCTGTCTTAGCCTCCCAAGTACTGGGATTACAGGTCTTCACTACCATGCCTGGTCTACATATAATTTTGTAAAATATATTTGAATGGAATAGTTTTCCATGTTTTAGATTCATATGTATGCTGTACATTTTCCCTACTGTTTTTTACTTTGGATATTTTAGTGAAACAAATATAGGATTTTATTTTTCTATTCATCCATCAACAGACATATAGGTTGTTTTTCTATCATGCTTATAGGCAATAACACTACCTATCTCTTATGCGATATGATATCCTTTTCTGTTTACAACCTACATAACAGGCATTACATTAAGTGGAATAACTCAGTCACAAAAATACTAATACTGTATGATATCCCTTACATATGGAATCTAAAAGTCAAAATGAACAGACTAGCCTGGACTCTGAAAATGGGGAAAATACAAAGAAGTTTGTCAAAGGACATAAAATTTTAGTAATGCAGGAAGAATAAGTTCTGGATATCTAATGTATGGCATGTTGACTATACTTGATAATAGTATATTGTCTACTTAAAATTTATTAAGGCATATTGTATGTTTGTTGTCACACACACACACACACACACACACATACACACATGCACAGTAACTAGGTAACTGAGGTGATAGAACTATTATCTAGCTAGAATGTGTTGATAATTTCACAATGTCTATGCGAATCCACAAAGTAGATTTTATACTTTAAATATATACAATTTCTACTGTAAGTTTTATTTAATAAACCTGAAATAGAATTATAATAGATCGATAAAAAGGAGAAATGAAAAAATTAGAGATATTACCAGAAATGAGGATGAATTCAATAATATTTGCACACTTCTAATTAAAAAAGGTCACCAAGAGTATGAAAATTAAATTTATTACAATTTAAAGTATTTCAAGAAAACCAGTATCTATGAGAGTGTAGCATAATCATGCTATTGTAGAATGCATATTCTACAGAGCATTGTGTGCATCGAGTGCGCAAATATTTTATTATTTGTGTTGATCATAATAATAATGTGCACACCAACCTTTGTAATTTTAATTCCCCAAAACACATTTAATTTCATCATATTTTTATTTTACTATGCTTAACTATATTACTAAATATCAAAAACTATTCTAACACAACAAAAATATGATACAGATCATTTGTTCTGAGAAAATACAAATTCTAACAAATTCGTAAATGGCAATCACAAACCCATGTTAACTATAGAAATACCTTTAAAAATTCTGACAACTGATGCCTGAAGGTGTAGCTCAGTGATAGAGGACATGCTTATCATACATGATGTCCTAGAACAATCTCCAATGTCACCTCCCAATTTATTTTTAACAATTGAGAACTTACCTCTCCATAAATAAATAGCATAGTCTTTGATTAATACTATACAATCTTTGTTTTTATATTACTTTGTAATAATTGTCACTCTGTAGATATAAACAGTTGGAAGAATCTTTGAAGGGCATGGTTCAAAATATACTTAGTTGTCATTGACAAATAATTTATACTGTTGGTATTACTACTTCTGATGAAATTCAATAACATAAAATGATCAGGTATTTTTTCAAAAGTACATTTTTAGTCTAAAAAGATTAATAAAGATCATAGTTAATAAACTCTTTGATGGACATGGTGAATGATATTCCGTATATTCATATTATTTCTACATTATAATTACTCCCTTTGAACCTGGGCCTGGTGGTGCACACTTAGAGTCCCAGTACTTAGGAGACTGAGACAGGAGGATCCAAGGTTTGCAGTCAGCCTCAGAAACTTTACAAGTCTCTCTGCAATTTAGCAAGATCCTGATTCAAATAAATAATAAAATAGGGCTAGGAGTGTGGCCTGGGTTTATATTTATAATCTGGGTTCCATCCGCAGTAACACACACACACACACACACACACACACACACACACACACACCTTCTCCCTTTGAGAATAAAAGAAAAACATGCATATATTCATGGATAGTTTTGTAGTATAATCTAATTTTGCCAAAAATTACCTCAAACTACTGTCCTTGAGATAAAAACTTGTGAACTATCCTGTGACAGATATTCAATTTTCAAGAGTAAAAGCAAGCAAAACTCTGAGATGACCATTTCAGCAAACACATACATACATGTCACACATATTATCTACATAAGTCCATATATACGCATAAGTTATGGACTGAAATTCATCCTCCTGATCACTAGTGCTGAAGCCTGATACCTACGGCTTCAGAATCTGTCTATGGAGATAGGGCCATTCAAGAGGTAACTAAATTTAAATGAGTTCATTAGGGTATGCTCTAATCTAATATGGCTGGTTTCCTTATGAGAAGAAGAAACTGGGACATATAGAGGTACACCAGAGAACCAATCTATGAACATTCGGAGAAGGTGGCCATTGTAAGCCAAAGGAGAGACAGTATCAAGAGAAACCAAACCTGCTGACCCCTGGATGGTGGGTTTCTGGCCTCCAGAACTGTGAGAAAATAAATTTTTGTTTTTTAAAACAACCATCTTTAGATATTTTCTAAGGGCAGCCCAGGCAAATTAACACAGATTGAATATGCTACATATTTTAACTATTTATATCTGTAACTATCTATAGAGATCTGTAGAGGTATATGTACAGTTTTATAGTAATGCATGTTTTTATATTATTATGTAGTGATATATTTACTACAGTTTGAATTAGACTGATGGTGGGAGATTATGTATTTAATTTTCAGAAACAAATTTTATATATAGATTTATGAGAGCAAACACAAATGTAAAATAAGAGTTTTACTTCTCTTTGTTGAAAATAAGGGGAGAGACAGGCTTCTCTCTCTGCTTTCTTAGAGCATTTATTTGAGAAAATTACTAATTGTAGGTCATTTTCCTTCTTTTTAAATGTATGTAAATCTTTTAAAAAGCTAAATAATCCTCTTGTCAGCTTTACAATCCAGGGATGTCTTTCTCAATTATCTCAGGACACGTCTTTAAAATTCAATCATCTAGAAGATAGATCCCTTTCCTACCTCCAGTTTTTGAGCAAATAGGAGCCCTAATTCTGCAGCTTGTAGTCCTAAATTGCAAGGCTACTTCATATCATAAAATCATAAGAATTTTGACAGACAGAGAGAGTCACCACAATTACCAAGTGGATTTAAGATGGAGTACATATATATATATATATATATATATATATATATATATATATATATATATATATATAGTTCTTACTTGAGAACTGATTACTGTTTATCTTGGGAACACATGGTAATGGGCTGTGTCTTCTTGGTTACAAACAATAGTGACATTTATTTTTGTCATAACAATTTCTTAGAGGATTATCTATGAAAAATATTACATTATGTTTTAATGTTTATTTGATAATATATATTTTTTTTTTTACTTTTGTGGCCAGTTTCGTTGATTTCGGATATTTTGATCTTAATACTGTTTTCCCAATAAGTTCTAATTTATATTTTGTTCGAATGAATGCCGATAGGGTTACTATTTCATGGGAATATAAACCAGGGAATTGTGTAAAAGTCTGTTTGATTTTCATGGATTACTATTGACTTAGTTATGAATCTGGGCACCTGCTGGTGCCCTTCACTGAATTTGCTTCAGACCACTTGGCTTCCCTGACGCATCTTGTCTTGAATCAGAATGGTCAATTGCTACCTAACTGTGGTGTAGAGCAGTGGCAGCAACACACAGCCAATCTCAACATTCATCATCAGTAAAGAATAGTGCTGAATGAGTGGCTATTTTTCAAAACGCTAATAATGTTGCTTCCTAAGAAAATAAGCCAGTACCAGAGCAGGAATAGGTGAATTCTTCACAAATCACAAGTTTCTTCAATACTTCGCAAATTTCCTCCAGTCATTTCACTAAGGATTTTACTAAGTATGTGCCCAGTGGCACAGGCAAAAATATATTAGACGTTACATCTAGCGGAAAGTTCAGTAATTTCTTGTGTATAATTTAGTTAAAGCAGTACTTTAATGGTGCTTATGAATATTTTTCATCACTGAACAGATTTTTATCACTAACTTGTATTCTGCAATGATTACAAGTTGCCAAGCAGATAGGGCCGTGATATTGTATTTTGAGCCACAAAAGGCTGTGTGTGTGTGTGTGTGTGTGTGTGTGTGTGTGTGTGTGTGTGTATGTGTGTGTCTATATCTTTCCCTTTTTAACATTTTGGAAATCTGTAAGATTAGGTAGCATATTTCATCAATTAATTAGGGTTCTGGATGGTTGAGAATTTTGTTAGTCAACTATATACACACAGTAACTATTATTTTATTTCTTAGGCAAAGTAACTTTTGTATATAGTTGTAAAATTCTATTATATTCTCTTGCCAAAGAAACATTAAGAACTATGTATAGCTGTATAAAAAAGTAACTAGCTTTTTAAAGAATATTTTAAAGTCAGAAAAAAGAGAAACAATTATGGAAAAATCACATACTATGAATTAGATTAAACATTGCAAAAGCATTGCCAAGGTTTTTTTTTTTTTTAAGAGTCCCTATCACTAAGTGATTTTTGTGTTCACATCATGCCTTGCTTGTGGTTATTAGTTCTATATGCATATCCTCACCTAGCCAATAATTTTGTATACAGCATTTCAAAAAATTTTTGGCTGTCTCTCTAGAATCTCTGTATAATGGATAGGAATGAGGGCCAAAATAATGTGAAAGATGTTTCTAGAAGAAAGTAATATTTGTCCCTGTGGTTTCAATTGCAATCTACAAAATGTATGGGTCCAAAATCAATACCAGCTACTGTTTATTGAATTCTGGTTCTAATAGTGTGTGTGTGTGTGTGTGTGTGTGTGTGTGTGTGTGTGTGTGTTGAACACCCAGCGAAATTCTATCTCTGAGCTAGACCTCGAGCCCAATTTTATTTTGAAACAATATTTCATTAAGTTGGTGAGGTCTTCACTAAATTTCTGAAAGTGGTTTCAAACATTCAATCCTCCTGTCTCAGCTTCTCAAAGTACTGGGATTACTAGTGTGTGCCACCATAGGATTATAATTCTTATATGAATTTGGGATATTCACAGCTTGATTACTGTCCTTAAAACTGTGTTTAGAACCCAGTGTAAATTCTAGAGACTGAGACAGGAGGTTTGCAGGTTCGAAGCTAACCTCGGCAATTTAGAGAGACTCTCAGAAACATAGCGAAGCACCATTTCAAAGTAAAAAATAAAATAGGGCTGGGGGTGTATCCTAGAGATAGAAGACCCCTCAGTTTCATTTTCATTGACAAATACACACACACAAACACACACATAAACACACACACACAAAATCTGTGTTGAAAACAATTAATAACATTTAAAATATAGCTAATGATGCATAAATAACTTAAACTTTATAATAGAGACATTGCTGAATGAAACAAATATGACGATTTAATTTTTTAGAATACTTCCTCTATGTATTGATATAAATCTACTCACATATAAAACAAAACAAACAGATTGCAAACATATAAACAGCAACAAAACAAAACCCAGAAATCAAAGGAATCAAAAAGAAGATTATATTTAAAATATAGGCACATTGAAATTAAATTCTCTACTCTCGCTCCTCTAACGTTTAGTTTTATATATTCATGAAACTTACTACTGGTAAAAAATAATAATTGTTGTCAAAATTAGTCAAGTTAACTGGAGAAAATGAGCTATTCAAATGAGGAGATATCTGATTTGTATTAAAATTTAATATTTGAAGTGATATAAAAATAATACTTGAGCCATTAGAATTTGGTTAGTCAACATCCTGGAGTTATTAAATTCTCACATGTAATGTTAATGTTTGTGTTTAAAACAGAGAGATATTTATAACTGCATACTAATAAAAATTATTGTTATCCCTACTAATAAAAATGGAAGCTAGACCCAGGTATAAAGGTGCACTCCTATAATCCCAATATTTAGTAGGTTGATACAAGGGATTCAGGTTCTCAGCCAGTCTCAGCAACTTAGTGAGACCCTCAGCAACTTAGTGAGACCCTGTTTCAAAATAAAAATAAAAATAAAAGGATATTTTAAAGCAGATTATGAGACAATTGTTATGTTTATTGCTTATAATTATATTGGAATATATTTAGCATTCTACTATAAAAGAAAATTTAAAGTTTTGGTACGTAATTTCCATATCTGTGTGCATATGTAGATTATATGCATATATAGCAGGTATGATACAGATATATAATAGCTCCTATCCTGTATACAATTCAGTCAGCCTCAGCAACTTAGTGAGGCCCTGTTTAATAAATAAATAAATAAATAAATAAATAAATAAATAAATAAGAGCTGGTAGTGTTGCTCAAAGGTAGAATGCCCCTGGGTTCAATTTCCAGTACCACACACAAAAATAAATAAATAAATAAAAAGTCATCAATGATGTAAGGATGTCCCTTCTGATTTCTGTAGCAGTGAGGAGTCACTGAAAAAAAAAGCCAAGCTCCCTTAAAAAGGAATACCAACTCCCATAGTGTCCTCTGTGTTTTTAAGCCAGGGAGACAGGGATCACTGGAGCGCTATCAGAGGTTCACCACTGCAGTGCTTCCTAACTTTATTCTAAAGAAGGGACTCCAGAGTCTGCAACTGGTGCCAATTTAAGGTCCCTAGAGCTCATTTCCACCTATTGAGCTAATTCTTTTCTGAAATACCAAAATCAATGGTCAAGTCACTAAGAATTGTCTCTCCTCAGTCCTCTAAATTAAACTGCTTTTTCATATTAGACACCTAATTGTTTCTACAGAAAAATGTCAATTACTTATATACCTGGATTTCTTTTCTTGTACCTTTTCCTAAAAGAATGAGATATTTTATGTTAAAGATTAATTCATGCTTGTCAACTATTATTTTCATGAAATAAATTAGAAAATATATGCAGAGAGAAAACTGCTCTACCAAATGTCTACTGAGGAGTTTATAGCATTTTTGATGTCTTCAATTATTTGTAAGATTTTTCTCTAATCTTGAAGAAATACATATACTAGAAACACTTGTGATTTAAATTTTAAAAAAGGGATGTGAGTAATAAAATGGCAGATTAGGAAGCTTTAAGGCCTTTTCCCCAGGAAAACATTAGAAAACTACCTGAAACGGGCTGAACTAAACTTATAAACTGTCAAAAGTTCACAGTAGCCAGGCATGGTAGCACATGCTTGTAATCCCAGCATTTGGGAGGATGAGACTGGAGGATATGAGTTCATGGCCAGCCTCAGCTGCTTAGTGAGGCCCTCCACAACTTAGTGAGACCCTGTTTCAAAATAAAGAATAAAAAATAGGGCTAGGGCTGTAGCTTGGATGTAGAATGCCCCCAGATTCCATCTCCAGTACCGGAAAAAAAAAAAAAAATCACAGTACTTAAACAAATGTTCAATTAAGAAAAAGCTACATTCAAAATGGTAAGTATTGGTGGTGCTTTTACTAAGTCTTTCCCCATCCCCTATCCAGGCCAGAGAGTTACTGGTCTATAGGATGTGAAATCCTAGTTCCAAATTCTATCTATAAAAAGATCAACAGAGTTGAAATAATTTTAACTAGAGTAAGAAAACAAGAAGATTCAATTACTATAATCAATAAGAAATATAGGACCTTTCTATGATTTTACAGGAATTAAAAGTTTGTAAGAAAGTACCATGAACCATTATATACCAACAATTTTATAATCTAGATCAAAAGGGAATCATGAAGAAATAAAAATTCTGCATCCTATTTAGAGTGTAACGAATAGAATAGTGGAAAGGGATTAAGGGAGGGAGGTGGAGAGTGGAAAAACAAGTACTGAGGAAGAGAACATTTCAAATAACTTTACTTCGATACAAAGTTTCACCAGCATTCTCACTACATGTATGGGGCAAGGGGGTGGGGTATTGGGAGAGAAATATGCCAAATGATGTATAAGTGTATGCTTGAATCACTTTAAATCTCATTATAATATAAAATTATATCACACCAATAAAAGCACTTTAAAAAATAAATAGAAAATCTGAATCAACATATAACTAGTAAGGACATACTGTAAGTCATCTAAACTTTTCCAAAAAATAAAGATAAGCCCTCAACCAAATGGTTTCTCTGGTACATAATACCAAACATTTCAAACATTTCAGAGGAAATCACAGCGGTTCTCAAAATCTTCCAAAGAAATTGAAAAGGGAGAATACTATTTAAGTCACTGCATGAAGCCAGCATTCCTCTGAGACCAAACTCAAGGACATTGTAGGCTCCCTAGGAGACACTGTAGGCTAATTTCAGAGCACCATAATAAAGAGTATTTTTTTTTTGTGTGTGTGATACTGAGGATGGAACCCAGGGGCATTCTACCTCTAAGCTACACCCCCTAGTTCTATTTTTTATTCTTTCTTTTGAAACAGGGTCTCACTAAGTTGTAGAGGGCCTCACTAAGTAGCTGAGGCTTGCCACCGGGATCCTCCAGTCTCACCCTCCCAAATACTGGGATTACAAGTATGTGCCATCACGCCTCACAAAGAATATCTTAATAATGCTAGTCACACAATATTTGGGGGGGGGAGTTTCTTGTGCATATAAAAGTTATGTTTAAACTATGCTCTAGTCTACTAAGTATGGAATTATGCCTAAAACAATGTGCATACTTTAAAACATTTTACTGCTAAAAATGCTAATAATCATTTGAGCTTTCATGAATGCTAGTGTTTTTCTTAGAAAAGTGTGCTGCCTTGGTGGTCATAAGTACTGACTGATCAGGGTGATGGTTACTACAGGTTGAGTGTCTGTGGAAATTTCTTTAAATAAGACAGTAACAATGTTTCTGCATCTATGGACTCTTCCTTTCAGGAAAGATTTCTCTGTAGCATATGATGCTATTTGATAGCATTTTGCCCACCATAGAACTTCTCTCAGAATTGGAGTTAGTCCTCTCATGTCTGTTTCTGCTTTATCGAGAACACTTAGGCAGTGTTCTAAATCCCTTACTGTTATTTCAACAATGTCCCCAACATATTTACCAGGAGTAAGGAAGGAGGAGAGGGTTGAGATTGAGGGAAACATGTCAAAATGCTATGTGTACGTGTTTATGTATCACTTTGAATTTCACCATGAGGTGTAGATACAATGCGGGAAACTTTCTAAAGAATTGTAAACTGAAGAAGAGATACCTCAAATGTGAAATTTCAAATTGGTAAAAACCTCATCCCCCAAAGTGAGTAATATCCTTACAAAAACTTAGCTATCTTCAAAATTCTAGTTTTTTTTTTTTTTCCTGTATGTAATCTTAGATTTTCTGAGTCATGAGGTGAGGCAGTGTACATTATTGAGTTTTTAGCATTAAATTATCTGTAGTAAATTACTAAAACTTGATCATATTTTGAATATATGTAAAACTTTTATTTTTCTATGTTATATTCTACTTCATTAGCATATCTATCTTTTAATGTCTTCAAATAGTACTAGAATTATAGCACTATCAACATACTGATCTCATTATTTCAGATTTTTGTTTCTGAATGTGCCATAATTTTATATACCATATGTGATCTTTTTCACATGATTTCTTAGACTGCATCATAAAATGGTAATGATTAGCTGAAATACAGTTAAGAAAAGAAGATTCCATGGGAATAATAAAAGGGTGCTTGGCTCATTGAAGCCTGTCCTTTTTAAATATACCTTCATCCCCCCAGGGCAGTAGTGATTCTAATTGCTTTTTTAAAGACCTTGTATCTTTGCTTCAGTAACTTTGCCAGGTGAGAAAATGAGTCATTGCTTAAGCATTAGGATTCCAGCCTACAAAAAGCTGTGATCAATATGCTCATTACATTATTCAAATCATTTAATATTTCTCTTATATGAATAGTATTTTCCTTGGGAAAATGAGAAGGTATAGATGTGTATTTACAGATGTTTCTTAGGTAAAATTGATTGCTATTGTAAGTGGTTAGGTACACTGTAATGTCTGACTTAGCTAGTTTGTCTTTATTGATAAGATTAGCCAGACAGCCTTTAAACCTCTATTTTAAATTGTGTTGTGCAGATAGAGATTTATAGTGCAAATTATACTTCAAAGTAAGAAACACACACACACACATATACACACACACACATACATGTAATC
This sequence comes from Graphiurus murinus, assembly GCA_004027655.1. Classification (NCBI taxonomy): domain Eukaryota; kingdom Metazoa; phylum Chordata; class Mammalia; order Rodentia; family Gliridae; genus Graphiurus; species Graphiurus murinus. Next base: position 40,744 of record PVLC010001478.1, read on the forward strand.
TGGAAAATTTTTTTTCATATCAAATAGATCTATACTGAATACTGAGGATTGCCCCCAGGGGCATTCTACCTTTGAGCTACACCCCTAGTCCTATTTTTTATTCTTTATTTTTGAAACAGGGTCTCACTAAGTTGTGGAGAGTCTCACTAATTAGCTAAGGCTGACCGCCAACCTAGATCCACCAGTCTCAGCCTCCCAAGCACTGGGATTCCAAGCATGAATTACCATGCTGGGCTTATACAGTATTATTTTTTATTCTACCTATAATGCTTTAAAATATATGAATAAAGTAAATGTAAATACTAATGCTATTTGACTACCATATTCACAGTTCTCTGTAGTATTTTTAAAACTGTTTAACATGTTCCAATAATATGTGTCAACATACACTATAGCAAGATGATTATCCTACAGATCATATTTTTTTTCTTCAAAGTATTGATACAGTAGTTCACACTTAAATATTATTTTCTCATTTTTTATTGTAAGAATAACACATATGCTGGAAGAAAGAACATATATTTTCAAAACGTAATTAAAAACTGACTATATTTTTAGCATCCTGTGAAGAATTAGAAATTTATTTGTAAAAACTAATTAGAATTAAATTATTTCTACAATTATATGCTTTATGACAATATATATGCAACTATACAAAGTAGCAAATAAATGAAACAATAACCTATAGATTTGCCATATAATAAGATCAAATAGATTTTAAAAACCATAAAGCAGAGTGCACTGTTACATGCCTATACTCTCAGAACATAAGGAGGCTGAGACAGGAGGATCACAGATTCAAGACCTGCTCATGGTAACTTAGCAAGACTCTGTTTTGAAATTATGAAATTAAAAATTAAAATGTGCTGGTGGAGTAGCTCAGTGGGAGAATTCCCCTGGGTTTAGTCCCTTATTCTCAAAAAAAAAAAAAAAGAACCCAGGACCCAATCCATAATTAAACATTATTTTGATATTGGGTTCATTAGAAAAAAGTTTATAAATATTATCAATTATGTTTAAATAAAGAAAATGGCAGAAATTTTAGCATATACCAATAATCTATAATAAATCAACAAAAAGTATAGGACTATTTCAATGCTAAATTATGCTTTATTGACTTAATCAATGATATTAACAGGTGACTACATTCAGAAGAAACATGGATTGATGTACTAAAATATAGGCCAACAAGTAATATCAAGATTAAAAATATTGATAGAAAAATGATAACTAAATATTCAGACAAAAGAATAATAGGCTGATGCTCATAGTTATAAAACCTAGTAGGCAGGCTTTGAAAAACTAATAGAAAAGAAGTAAGATAATTAAGTAAAATAATTGTTTGACAAATTCTGGCCAATAATTTCCTCAAAGTAAGAAAAAATATCTTTAAATTTTTTAGTCATATGGCAGATTTAACAAAGATAGGTACAACTTAAGTGCATCATAGTTAAACTGAAGAAAACAGACAGAAAGAATCTCATAAAAAAAGAAAGATCTGTTATATTAAACTAATCCACAGTAATATACTAATAGGATGAAGCTGAGTATTCAGCAGATGAGATGGAAATAAGGAGACAAATTACATCATTAATTATTGAAATAGAAGAAATCATTCAAACTAGAATTCTATCCTGGAAAAACACAATAAAATTTTTAAAAAAATTATATAACCCAAAGTTTAAAGAATTCATTACCAATGGGCCATAGAAATGAGATAGGATATTTTTTAGAAAATCTAGACTTCCTCTTAGATAAAAAAGTGATTCTAAAAGAAAACACATAAATTTGGGGAAAAAGTAATAGCACCAAAAATAATAAATCATTGTTAATTTTTGAAGTTATTACTTACTGGATAACAACAACAGTAAAGACAAGTTCATTTAAGGATTAATATTAAAGGTAGCAAAAATTGGAAGAAAATCAGACGTATGGTGTTAAAGACTTAAATTTGTTTTATTTTTCAAGCAGTAATTCTATAAAATAATATGAAATAAATTGCAATACTTATGGCAAGTATTGAGGCAATATAGTAAAGTAAAATTGAAACAGGTTAATGGAGGACCAAATGAATTAAATGAAACATGAATAATTCAAAGAATGTAAAAAAAATGGGAAACAAAAAGAAAAATTAAACATTTCTATGCCTATGTAGAAATTTAATAGTGATTAAACCATCATGTATAGTAAATCTGCAAAAAAATTGAAGTCATTTTAAAGTCAAATAGAACAAAGCAAAGGCCTTAGCTAAGTATTTACATGAAAGTTAAAACTAACAATAATGTTTGAAGTCCAGTGTGGGAAAATATACTAATATATAATAAAATAAGAAATACGACGTAGCTATATCTGTTTAGACACTGTGGTACACAACCTCATTAAAATTAAAGAGATTGTTCACATTGCAACATTTTCAATCCAAGAGAAAGATACCAAAGTTTGCAACTTGTATGCTTCCTTCCAGTTACATGGAATCTTCATTTTCTTTCTTTGTGTTTCATGCAAAATATTAATGTATTATTTGAAAATATTTTATAGCGTTTTTTCATGAAAATATAAATAGGTAAGTATATTTAAAATGGCCCTTCCCCTAAAATGCTTTGTTACTGACAAAACCGTATCAGTATCTTTATCTTCATCAGTGGTATTTTCTTTTTCTCGCATTAACGCTTACCCTCGTTGAGCATGTAGTTCAATTGGTAGAGTACTTGCCTTCCATGTATGAGATCCTGGATTTGATCCCAGAACTGCTCCTCCCACACACAAACACAAACACAGGATAACTCAGACCAATTAAATACCTGTGTTTTTTTTTATGACTATGGAAAATACTGCAATATATTGTAATTTAAGGACTTGATCTACCAATATTATGTTGCTTACTACCAACTCTAGGTCACAAATATGCTTAGGTTGTTGGTTGACTTATAATTTTGCAGTCATTTCAAGTTCTTGAGGAAGTTTTCTCAAATAATCAAGTTTCTATGTTTTATTGTGTAATTATTTGGCAAGTGATTATTCTTTTTTTTTCAACTAGATTATTAACCTTAAGAGGGCATTTCCAAAAATATAGCATTTTTCATTTAGAATATAGAAGTTTTGCTTTACAAACTTTCATTTCTGGCATTGAAGTCTACATGGATTATGCTTTATGCAGAATAATAAATGTCTGTGAATTTTTGTCTATCCAAGAATACATTATGCAACAAACTTAACATAGAACACAATAAAAACTCTAAGAGGAAATGCTGAGAATTCTAAGCAGAATAGATTCACTTAAATAAAATACAAATACTGAGAGATTTTTACACCTTGGTAGCTTTAGATATTTTTATTTTCTTTTTTTACGTGTGTGTGTGTGTGTGTGTGTGTGTGTGTGTGTGTGTGTGTGTGGTGTGTTTCTAAAGACTGAACCAGAGGTGATCTACCACTAAGCTACACCCACAGTCCTTTTCTTTTTTTTTTTTTTTTTTTTATATTAAGGGAGGATCTTGCTGAATTGCTGGGGCTAGCCTCAAATTCCTACTCAGGAGAAGAGATTAGATACATGCAGCACCACACTAAGCTTGAGATAGTTTTCTCCGAAGCAGAGTTGGGAATCATTTTTGTATTTTGAGTGGAGATTTAAGCCATAGATGCATTGATTAATCCCTTCTCTGTGAATCTTCCAAGTGGCTCTTATTCCTAATACTTTCCAGCCCAAATGCAGGCATCACTTTGAAGATTGGCTATCCTCTCAATTGGTGTGCACCATAATGTCTCCATTCTTCCTTGCACCTTTCTGATCATGACAGGAAGCCTACCATAGTAATATACGTACATATAAATATTATGTGAACTAAGGAATAATATGAATATTATGTGGACTAAGGAATAATAGGAATACTATGTGGGCAAGTGGACAATGTAATTTTAACTTTAATTTACAGATAAATATAATGCAGACCAATCTATGATCTATAATCTTCTTTAAACATATTTTCATAGAGTCAAGCCACATGAATCATAGTTAACATCATCTTATCTCTAGCACGAATATTTCAAAGTGGCTTTTCCTAACTATAAACTTGACTTGTATAACTTTAATAATGGTCTTTTAAATGGTATAGTTTGACAAGAGCATTTAAATTCAAATAATTCACCCATTCTTTTAATAATCATTTATGGAGTGCTGGTCACTGGCCCAAACATATAATGTTATATAAACAGTTCAAACATCATTCTTACTTGGAGGTCCTTAGAGTAGTACACAAGCTTTGAATTTACAGAAATAAACATAAGAGGGACATGAATGTAAAGGTTCTATGTAAAGAGGAAAAAAAAAGAAGTGACTGCTAGTCCTTCGATGGAGATTTCAGAGAAAATGATAGAGAGGATACTGAATAAGAAGTGTGGGGAAGAAAGATTCCAGTTGACATAAAGAAATACAAAACATTATTGTACTTAAGACTAGGCAATACCCAATCGTGGCAGGCCTGAAGTGCACAAAGAATTATCTTAAGAGATAATCCTGGGAAAGGAATTTCATACAGATTTTGAAGAACCTTTATTGATTATACCATGGTGTTTACTTGATTATAGCTTTTAAACACCACATCTGTGACAACTTATCTATAGGGTTTTTATGATAATTGAAGGTTATTTCATGAAAGGTCATCTACAATATCTACCATTTTAGAAATATTCCAATACTACAATATTCTTCACATTCTGATTTTGTATGAATATCATCTCTTCCAAATTCACAAAATTAATATTTTCCCTGCTTCCCAAAATTGTATTGTGGATTATGATCTCAGTTGTCAAAGTATATATTCTATTCTGAGATCTTATATTAAATTAATTGTAATCTGCTTTTAGATGACGATGAAGATGATGACACAGATGATGATGAGGAGGAATTCTTAAAAACATTTCCATCATAGAGTATACATATGAAAAAAGACTGCATGTTTAAAATGCCTGTATCAATATTCATTGCAAACATTTCCACAAATGCTATAGTAATACGTAACTACTTTGATTAATGTAAGATTTTGTTACTACTTACCACTATGCCACTTGTAATGTTTAACTGTGATGCCAACAAAATTGATATTTTCACTTTTTTTTGTTTTGGTTACTGGAGATTGAAACCAGAGTCATTCTACTTCTGAGCTACATCCCCAGTCCTATTTTATTTATTTATTTTTATTTTGGAACAAGGTCTGAGTAAGTTGCTGAGGCTGGCTGCGAACCTGTGATCCTCTTGTCTCAGCCTCCCAAGTACTAGGATTATAAGTGTACACCACTATGCCAAGCTGAGAAATTCATATTTTGAATCTGGTGCTAATCACCTCTCAGGTTCAGAAGACAATGGGTTGAAAAATGTCTTTCTTCTTGACTACTGAAGAGTAGAGAGAAACAAAATGACCCCAAACCAAAATGTTCTCACTTAAGAAAGCATAATACCATATATTCAAGTATTTCTAAACAAGTTCATAACTGTGTTTTACATAAATGCATATTGCAAATTCCAGGAAACGGGTACATACTCTGAGGAAACCTTGGAGGGTTGTCATTCACGTCGGTCAGAGTGATGTTCACTGTTGTAGATCCTGACAGCCCTCCAACCTGCCCAGCCATGTCTTTGGCTTGAATCACCACCGAGTAGTGTTCTCTGGCTTCTCTGTCCATGTTATGTAAGGCAGTTCTAATAACTCCTGTAATACACATATTGTTGAAAAATTAGCATATTTGATACTAAACAAGAAGCAACTTAGATACACAAACACACACATATACATATATATTCTGTCTTAAATTTTTTTCTTTCTTTTGTTCTCTTTTTGAAATTTTATTTTAAAACAGGGTCTCTCCTAAGTTTCTGAGGTCCTGGCTAAGTTTGAAAGACTGGTCTTGAACGTGCAATCCTTCTGTCCCAGCCTCCAAAATATTGGGATTACAGGCATACTTCAGCATTCCCAATGAGAGAAATGTCTTTTTAGATAACATACTTTTGAGGAAAGCCACACTTTTGAGAAAACCAGTACCTTAACAGTGCACTAGGCTGACTTATTGGGACATTTATTTACAAGCACATGTCCCTAACCAATCTTTTGGTGGTAAATTAAGATGACTGTCAGACCACATCTCCTGGGGCAGATGACCCCTGGAGGGCAGCCCTCTGCCTAAACCCATTCATTCTGCTGGCGTGCTAAACACTGCGCTACTTGTTCTCAGAAGTGTCAGCGAGATGGGCATATTGATTTGAACAGAGGTTAATCTTCCTCTTTACAGAGCAATTTACATAGTTTCCTCACAGGGCTGTCAAGGCTTGAGATGGAAAACACTGGAGAAGTGTGGACACTTCGACAGAGACTTTAAGGGAAGGCATTTTATCATGTATCAAGACAAAAAAAAATGCACATTTTTGGGCCAGAAAAAATCTTTAACAGGAACCAGATTTATGCATAAAAGCAAAATAAAATGATGAGACTGATTCTAGAAATCACAAATGGCAGTGCAGGTTACTCTTTTCTAACATGAAGCCTGGACTCATGGATGCTGTGGGGCTGCCTACAACAGCACTGATGAGCAGTAACAGTATTTTCCTTTTTAAAGAGACTTTATTTTTAGATTTTTGTCCCATTCACAGGAATATTGAGAAGAAAACTATAGAGAATTTCCATATACTACCTCCCCTCTACAGAGTTACAGCCTCCCACAGTATCAACAGCCACCCCAGAGAGTTAAAGTTGTTACAGCTGATGAGCTCACGTGGACACATTCTTATCACTAAAACTCAGGATTTATATGAAGAGTCACTTTTCACTTTTAGTTTTATGCACTCTGACTCCTGGCAAATATATAATGACATGTGTCTCCATTATATTATCATACAGAATGGTTTCACTGACCTAAAAATGGTATCTCCATTCCTCCATTACCCCAGTTCCCAGAAACTACCTTTTATTCCATTTTCCTGATGTACTTAATTAACCCGAACTTCCAATAAGATGTTGCAAAGAAAAAAAAAAGAAGTAGCAAGAAGAAAAAATAGTGCCTTTTACCTAATCTTCAAAGAAATGTTTCTAATGAAGTTAGTTGCATACTTTTGCAAATATTCATACTGTAGTTGAGCAAGTTCCCCTTTGTTTCTAGTTTTCTGTACAAAAACTTAGTAAAACTGAGTGTATATATATATATATATATATATATATATATATATATATATATATTCTTTATTTATGTTTTGTGTGGTTTTATACTTTTATTCCTATACTGTAATTATACATCATAGTGAAGTTCAAATTCAAAGAGATACAGACATACACATAAACATCACTCGGTGTGATTCCTTCTCCATCCCACCCTGCTCCCCTCACCTCATCCTACCCTACCCCCCTCCCCCTTCCCATACATGTTAGTGAGATTGGTAGTGATACCTGCATATATGAACATGGCATTACTTAAAGTGTTTCTTTCCTAGGTCCTCCTTTTATGCTCCTACACCCTCTCCCACTCATTTTCCTCTACTCTACTGGCCATTCTCTTCATTTATCTGAAGGCTTCTTATTTCCTATATTTTCCCTAGCTTTCACATATGAGAGTAAAACTGAGTGTATGGTGGCAGAAGAGAGAGTGCTTTTAAAGGCAGATGACTTTCTTGGTTCAGATTATAGATTTTTCTGCAGTGAATGATGCACGATACTACTGAATATTTTAATGTACAATTAGGTCACTGGGTATTATATCTGAATCAGTTATTAGATTTAAAACTTTTATATATTTTATGATTTCACATTTTAAAGTAAAATTTAGTGCTGATTTATTGAAGCAATGGATATGATGGTTCAGCTAGGCTTTAGCAAGAAAATGCCACTCCTTTGAGTCTTCCTTATTCCTGATGCCTCTCAGCCTGTAAGACACTGAGGTTATCATCAATTCTTTTCTGACTTTCTGTTGAGTGACAAATTTGACTATCTTGGATGAACAATCTTTTATCTATGTTGGTGAACATGGATATTCAATTTTCAAATTTTATAAATATTCTAATTAAATGTTTATTAAAAGTGATGACCAATCATAAAAAGCTGCAGGAAGTCATCACTTAGATTTTCACAATATTTTGAGACAGAAATAAAGAAAAAAGAACATTTCATTCAAGAGTAATTCACAACCTACTTCATATTTGCAATACTTAGAGAATTACAAATAAAATGTATATCTTGAATGAACTCACACATAAACATTTATTTTCCCTCACCTCATACATATGTTTTTTTTTTCTACTTTTATCCAGAAGGCTACATTTGAAAATAATGAAAGAGCTAAGCAGAATTTTTTTCAAGTAAAATAATGTGTTAAATTTGAAACTATGTAGGCAAAATGACAGTATGTACTGGTTTTCTTTGGACATGTTAAAATTATCCCTGTTCTTGTTTCATTACTAAAATACCTCCTTTCATTTTAAATGGTGTACCAGTTTAGATGATGAATTATTAAGGTATTTTAAACTCTAACATATTGATCTTGGATTTTAAACTTGACAGTGCTTAAACATTGCTTTGAGATTTCCTTACAGATTTAAGTGCCTATATCTGGCCTCCAGAGGTTCTAATTTATTAATTTTGAGTGGAGCTGACCTACACAAATCTCTCAATGATTTCAGTATTCATCTATTCAGACTGTCATAACTGGATAGTCTGGATGTCTTAAACAAAAGAACTTATTTCTCATGGTTCAGAAGGCTAAGAAGTCCAAGATCCAGGAACCAGGTGATTGGTTCCTGGTGAGGGTTCTCTTCCTGTTGTGTAGACGGTGGGATAGAAGTCTCTCTTTTCGAATGCTGGGATTACAAGTGAGACTCGGTTTCAAACTAAAGAATAAAAAATGGGGCTGGGGGTATAGCTCGGAGGTAGAATGCCCCTGAGTTCAATCCCCAGTACCGCCAAAAAAAAAAAAAAAAAAAAAAAAAAAAAGAAGTCTCTCTTTTCCTCTTCTTAGAATGCCATTTTACTGCTACATAGCCATGTATTTCTTCACAATTTATCTTCATCTAGTTATGCAAATAAACGCATGTGTGTATGGAGATATGCTTTCACACACATATAACATAAGGTGATAATAAACATTTTTTCAAAATTGTGACATCTAAGCCTATATAAAATGTTAGTATAAAATATAAATAGGTTAAGTAAGAAATAATGTTTAGCTACATTGTTTGGCTATTTCTTTCATGTGTCCACGTATCCATGTATCCAATAATTGCAATAAAAATTAGTACTCATATTGAAATAAATGTAAGAAAGACATAATGCACTCCTTTAATTTGGTATTTTTATTTTTGTGGTGATGGAGATGGAACTCAAGCCCTTATGCATGCTATGGAAATGCTCTGCCACTGAGCTAAACCTTAAGCCTCTTGTTTTTGAAATTAAAAAGAAATACAATTCATCTTAATAAATGAACATACATAAATGATTCTATACTCATTTGTTTAAAAAAAAAAGAATATTCCACTGTTTCCAATACATTCTGGGTGAATGGCTATGTCTAAATCTGAATGTCAGATGTACTTCATTATTAATGTTTGCTTCAAAAACTTTAATAGGAATTTTTATCTCTTATTATCCTGTGATACCAGGTTGAATCAACAGGATGTGATCACTGGGCTTATCATTTTGTTTTATTTCTTAGTTTATTCCTGGTAAATGATTGTAGTTGCCTCGTTGCCTGCAAATTACTTTCTGACTACTTCTATCTAATCCCCTTTATATTCAGGGGTTTGTAACTGGGGATAACTCTCTGATGAATACAAGTTCTTAATACTGAAAATTCATCTGTGACTATAGGCACTCCTTGTTAAGCCTCATTCATTGGCCTGCCATATGTTAATGTTCCTTGACTAATAATGCTCATAAAGTATTAGAATCTCCAAAATGCTTTATTGCATTTTGCCAATTAAATAAGAATCCACAGTGAAAACATTGTAAAAATTTGATTCGTTAGTTAATACTATGGAAGACTGCAAAACAAAAATGCCTAATTGGCTAGAACAAATAAATACACACGTACATTCAAGTTTCTACAGAAACTTCTGAGATACACACATATGGTTACAAGAGGAATTGGTAAATTTTCTTTCATGCCTTAACTGCCTGATCCCTTTTGACTCAATGGATTGTTTTTCTTTATTTTCTAAGTTGTTCATTTATTCATGTAATGTCTATTATGTTGTAGAAAAAGTTTTAGACTCTCAGTCTTTCTCAGAAAGGAAACTTGGGTCACCTAATATTAAATCATGAGAAGTTTCATTAGACTAAATAAAAATAGCAAACTTACATAGTACAAAATCAAGATATATAAAATTGGTTCCATAGCTATACACCAATACCAGACTATCTGAAATACTAATCAAGAAAGTAATCCCATTTTGATAGCTTAAAAAATATATCTAGGAATAAGATTAACCAAATACTTAGACGATCTCTACAATGAAGATTATGAAACACTAATGACAGAAGTTGAAGAGGACATTCACACACACACACACACACACACACACACATATCCCATGTTTGTGCACTGCAAGAATCAATATTGTTAAAATGCTCATACTAGGGCGCCGGGCTTGGTGGCGCACGCTTGTAATCCCAGCATTTGGGAGGCTGAGACCGGAGGATCTGGGTTCGCGGCCAACCTCAGCTACCTAGTGAGGCACTCCGCAGCTTAGTGAGACTTGGTTTCAAAATAAAGAATAAAAAAATAGGGCTGGGGGTGTAGCTCGGAGGTAGAATGCCCCTGAGTTCAATCCCCAGTACCGCAAAAAAAAAAAAAAAAAAAAAAAAAAAAAATGCTCATACTACCCGAAGTAATGTAATGTACAGAGTTGGGCATGGTGGTTCGTGCCTGTAATCCCAGTACTTGGCACACTGAGACAGAAGGATTACATGTTTGAAGACAGCTTGAGCAACATAGCAAGTCTCTCAAGAACATAGCAAGACCCTATTTCATAAAGCAAACAAAAAATTAGGGCTGAGAATGTCACTTGGAGGTTAAATGCCCCTTGGTTCAATCCCAAGTACCATAAAGTAAAATATAAAATGAAATAAAATAGAATCAATACAATAGATATCAAATTACCAATGTCATTCTTCACAGAACTATATAAAGCAATACTAAAATATGTATTAAAATACAAAAATGAAATAACCAAACCAAAAGCAACAAAATAATATGAATTACACAAAATAACTTAAAAATACACTACAAATTGTAACAAACAAAACACATTGTACTGGCATAAGAACAGATATAAACCAAGGAAACTGAAGAAGCATAGATGAAAATCCACATGTCTAGAGCAAATTGATTCTTCAGCAGAGTTGCCAGGAACACACAAAGAAGAAAGGACAGTCTGTTCAATAAGTGATGATGAGAAAATTGAGTATCCACAAGCAGAAGAATGAAGCTAGATCCATATCTTTCACCAGATCAAAAATGAACTAAGAATGAGAGCTGGGATGCAGCTCAGTGGTGGATCACTTGCCTGCCTGGCTTGTACAACCTTCACATTCAGAACCAAAGAAAACAGAAAAAAAGGAGGGGAAGGGTACAGAGATATAAAAAAGTAAAAAAAAAAAAATCAACTTAAAATGCATTACAAAACTAAATGTAAAACTTAAGACTATGGAAGTATTAGAAGAAAACATAGGAGAAAAACTTTAAGACAAGGGAATATAAAAGGAGTTTTGGAATAAGACCCCAAAACACAGGAAACATAAGCAAAAATAGATGAATATGACTACAAAAACCTAAAAATCTTCTGCACAGCAAAGGAAAGAATCAACAGAGTACAGAAACAGCCTACAGAATGGGAAAAATATTTGTAAACTATGCATTGATAAGGGGATAATATCTGGAACACACTAGAAACCGAAAAATCTCAATAGTAAAAAATGAATTATGCGATTTTATTTAAGGCAATAGAGTAGAAGAGAAACTAGAAGAGTTTCGGTAAGGGGCTTCAGAGACTGGAAAGGAGGATATGTCAAGAGAGAGAATAGAAATGAAGACGGATGGGATCAATGTTTGGTATATTTTATGTATGTAATTATCACAATAAATTCCATTAATTTGTACAGTTAACATATACTAATAACTATAATGAAAAAGTTAATAGACCTTAAATATACATTTCTCAACAAAAAAAGTCACATAAATAGAAAATAGATAACTGAAAAGGATGCTAAACATCTCTATTGAATAGGGAAATGTCAGTCAAAAATCACAATGAGCTGTTACTTGAATCTAGTAAGAATAGCCATTATCAAAAGAGAAGAGATAACAAGTGAGAGCAAGGATGTGGAGAAAAGGGACCCATGCACACTGTTGGAGAAATGTAAATTGATACAGACATTATGAAAAACAGTATAGAAGTTTTTCTAAATGAGATTTTAAATGTGAACTATCATATGATTTAGCAATTACACTCCTGGGTATATCTCCAAAGATAGGGAAATCAGTATATGAGAAGACATCTACTCTACCGTATTTATTGTAGCACTATTCACAATTGACAAGAAATAGAAACAGTGTTAAGTGCCGACCAACTGATGAGTGAATAAAGAAAATGTGGTAACATATACACAATGAAATATAATTCAGCCATAAAGTAGAATGAAAATTTTGTCCTTTGCAACAACGTGGATGGCATCTGAGACGATGACATTTAGTGAAATCAGCCAGACACAAGCAAGACAAGTGCTTTTACCCACATGTGTAATCTAACAAAGTTAATTTCCTAAACTCTTAGAGTGGAATGGTAGTTACCAGAGGCTAGCAGAGTGATGGGGAAAGAGGAATAAGGAAATATTGATTGATCAGTGGATATTAAATTATCGTTAAATAGAAGCAAGGAATTCTGGGTTGCTAATGCACAATAGGATTCCTACAATAACAATAATGTGTAATACCTTTCAAAAGTCTAGAAGAAAAGATTGTGTGTGTTTTTGCCATAAGAAGTGATAAATGTTTAAGGAGATAGGTGTGTGTAAATTGAATATACAATGTATACGTGTCTGAGCATCAGATTTTTCCATTTAATATGTACACATTTTATGTATCGATCAAAACTAAATATAACAATAAAAATACAAATTTTAAAAATCATGTGGTGTTCCTTTATTGTGAAAATTAAAGGACTCACATCTTATATCTACTGAATTAGAATCCAGGACAATAAATCACTGGTACAGGTATTGGTGACAATCTCCTCCCCTGACTTTCATAACTGGAATATATTAGAGAGCCACTTGTAACTTACAACACATAATTACCATTCAGCAAGTGATTATACTTCATTATAGGGATCAGTTTATTTGAAATAATATTAATTATGAGAGGCCTAGGAATTTTATGTGTGTGTGTGTGTGTGTGTGTGTGTGTGCATGGTGTGTTATACTTGGGATTGAACCCAGGGGCATTGTACCTCTGAGGTACATCACTAGTTCAATTATATTTTAAATTTTGAAACAGGGTCTTTCTAAGTTGCTGAGGCTGATCTTGGACCTGCAATGTATACTCCTGTCTCAACCTCACAAGTATTGGGATTATAGGCATAAGCCACCACACCTGACTCAAGGTTTGAATTTTTTAAGTTTTATTAACCATTTATAAATGATGACAATACATTTCTTGGTCATAATAATTCTTTTCTCTAGTTGCGTAGTTTGTACCATTTAGAAACCAGGGAGATATATATATTTTTTTATATTAGCAACTAAATTGTAATTTAAGTGTATATTTATCAACACATTCTTGACTTTCCCTACTGACTCTATAAAATAAATGTCACTTCCATAAATCTGTGTTTGTATTAAAAGTAAAAAGTACTTAGACATTTACCTATATGTATTTATCGGTGACAAAATTTAAGAAATCCATTTTTTTTTCCATTCATCATAATCAATTCAATGGTAATGAATGAGCGTCTGCTCTGTATAAAATATGGGATAATAGAAATGCATTAGAAAAGTTTATGGAATTCATATATTAGGATGACAGTATTCATTGACAGAAAAATAGATATTTAAATTTGAAAGGTTAGGAAATAAAAAATACATTTTATTAAAAACAAAAACAAACGACAAACTTAAGATGCTATTATCAAAAGGAAAGAGTATGAGAAAAAGCATGATAAAAAGACTATCTTTCTGGTGAGAGGTTTCTATATTTAGTCTTTGGAAAAATGGTTGGAAAAACAGAAGATCCATAGAAAGAAAATCCAGTATAAATAAAGCTACAGATATGGAATATGTATGATTTGGCTTCAATAGAAAATGTTAGTAAATGGTAGAGATTAGGAAGCTTGTGATTAAAATACTTGGTATTTTATTTTACAATTCACTGAAAGCTCACATAGTTTTGCTGCCAATGCCCCTGTGTAAATTCTGGATTGACTAAACTTCACACCCTGTCAGTCATTGTCACAGGCTGTGGCTGAGTAGAGGCATGGATTTATCTACAGCAGCATTTGCACACTTGGGACTCTAAGGTTCCAGCAGATAATTTATTAAACTTCACATTTTTATTTATTTTTATGCAATTTATTTTATTAAAAACAAATATATGATGATATAGGACATATTTGCATTCTAAAATTTAAAAAAAAAGCATATCTTCAAGTTCTTACTCATGGATTTAACAATATGGATGTAGACATTTTTATGCCTTAGTAAGAAGACACAGGTTTCATCTCTATTTTTTCGCTTTCTACCACAAAATCTGATGGGCAAGCATTTTATTTCCACCTAGGAAAAAAGAAAAGCAAATTCTCACATTTTGTATATAGACTGTGATCAAGCATTCCCTTTGGTTACACATCTCACATTTATTTCCCTATATACTTCATGAGTGAGAAAACTCAAACATCTAAATAACTCTCCTCAAATCACATCAGAAAGTTTCAGAATCAAATCTAAATCAGGACTTTATAACATATACTCCTAATACCACAATGGCAGTAGCTCAAATTATGCAGCCTTGAATCTCATGGAACCTACAGGAGACAGTTGAGCTATTTTGAGGAGACACAAGCAGAGAGAGGGAGAGAAGGAGGAAGAAGAGGAAGAGGAGGGGGAAGGGAGGAAGAGAGAAAGAGAGAGAGAGAGAGAGAAGGAGCCAAGGCAAAAAGGATCAAGGGAAGAGAAGGGGAAGAGTAGAAGAGAGACAGAGGAACATCACAAAAATTATCATTACGTCTCTATGGATTTGAAGACATAGGTCAGACAGATACCAATATTTATATATCATTAAAGACACTTCTAAAGTAAAATATTTTATCACTTTTTCATTTTGTTTTTGGTTAATCTTTTATTTCTGCTATTAAAATTTTAGTGTGATATATATTTTCTAGTTAATATTGTCTATAAACATGATGATAAAACCATAGGGCATTTTTTGATGGCCAATTATGCTCTAGACAGTCAAGTTTTCAGAGCAACTATTCCATTACACAAAAATATACTAAGATAACATTATATGGTGAAAAGGAAATTCAACTATCGCTTTTGAAAACAGGATAATCTGTGGATAAATCCCAAGAGTGATATGGTGATGATGGCAATAGATCCACTGACATTAACTGAGCATCAATTCATGTTTGGTACTATGAAGAAGGTCTTATGTGGAACATCATACTATATCTTTACATGAACTGCACATGGTAGGTGCTTATACTAACTTCTGTCTAATGGAAGAGAGATTCCAGATAAAAGTAGATTTTAGTTTGTGCAATCAAGATTCCGCATATGTTGTTAAAATCTCTGCTTTCTAAACTTCTCATTCATATATATGTATTTCATATGTAACGTGTCTGGCATGGTGCTAGAGTGTGGGTTAAGTCCTTGATAAATGATAGCTTTGACCTTTGTCTGCTATTTACTGGGTGAGAAACTACAGAGAAATATCATTTTTTTATTTATAAAAAGTTATATCTTGATGCTGCTATCATTTGAAACTCACTGTGCATAATCAGCAGCCTTATTGTTTAACTAAAAAAAAAAAAAAAACAGAAAAATCCAAGACCATTACTTTGGATATATATATATGGGAATAATACTGCTGGAACATATTTTAGTTCTAAATTTTGCTTTTTTGATAAACCACTATAGTGTTTTCCATTGCTGCTGTACTATTTCACATTCCTGTTAAGAGCATGTAAATATTCTAATTTCTCCACTTCCCTGCTGACTATTCTTATTTCTTTTTGCTATTTTCACTATTAACAAACTTCTATGTGTTTATTTGTGCACTGTAATTTCACATCATCATGTATTTGAGTGATTGTGACATGCCTGCACCTAGTATTTGGTGAGCTTCCCCCAGGCTCCCTCTCCACTCTCCACTTCCCCATTCACAATATTGAGATTGGAATTGTTATTCTCACCTATGTAAATATGACAATTGAGTGTTTCTTTGTTAATTCCTCCTCCCACTACCACTCTTCCCAGGGAAACCTCACTCATTCCACTGGGGTTTCTCCTCCATTATCTAAAGTCCCTGTTTTATCCGGATACTTAATTACTCCCTAGCTTCTGTATATGAGAGAAAACATATGACTCTTCATTTTCTGTGACTGGCATAACATAATGTTCTCCTGGCCCATTCTTTTTCTTAGCAATGACATAATTTTGTTCTTCTTTAAAGCTGAGTAGAATTCCATTGAGGATATATAGCATAATTTTAATCCATTTATTTATTGATGAACACCTAGATTATTGACATAATTTGATCATTGTGAATTATGCTGCTATAGACAGAGATATGAATGTATCACCATAAATTTACTATTTTTATAATATTTATCCTAACATATGTGAAGTTATATCTCTCTTGGTTTTGATTTGTAATTGCCTGATGTTTAGTAATGTTGGATTTTTTTCTTTTCCTTTCCTTTCTTTTCTTTCCTTTTATCTCTTCTACTTTTTGTTGTTGCATTGATGGTATGGGGGATTGAACCCAGATGTATTCTACTTTGAAGCTATACACTCAGCCCTTTTTTCTGTTTTTGTTTTGAAACAGGGTCTCTGTAGGTTGCTGAGAGTTTCAGTAAGTTGCTTATGCTAGTCTTGAACTGTGATCCTCCTGTCTAAGCCTCCCAAGTACTGGAATTGCAGGTGTGCACCATCATGCCTGTCTTTTTTGTTTGTTTGTTTGTTTCATAAGCTTATTGGCCATCCTCAGAGAAATGAGATCAGAACCTCAGAAACCCTTGTAATCTTATGTTTACTGAAGCATTATTGACAATAGACAAGTTATGGAAACAACCTCAATATCCAATGAATATTTCTGGTTTATACATAAAATGAAATGTTTATTCAGCCATAAATAAGAAGGACATCCTGTAATATGAGAAAAAATATATGGACTACATGCTGAATAAAACTGGAATGTCACAGAATTACAAATATTGTATGTTTCTATTTATATGAGTAATCTAAAATAATCAAACTCAAGAAATCAGAGGGAATAATGTTGACAAGGGCTGAGGTGGATGGAGGATGATTGTCAAATTGGTATAATATTTCAAATACGCAAAATGAATAGTTTTTAGAGATATACTCTACAACATCATGCCTGTGATTAATAATATAGTAATGTACATTTAAAGTGTGCAAAGAGAATAGATTTCATGTTAAATGTGCTTACCACTCTAAAAAGGGGGGGACCTGTCAGTAGTATAACCAGTGTTTGTATAATGATGTAGATTTTATTTCTTCTAATCATTTCCTTACTCCTTTAACTGTTCCACACTAAATGGAACATATAAAATTTTGTTAAAGCCAGGCATAGTGGTGCATGCCTATAATCTCAGTACGTGGGAAGCTGAGAAAGAAGGATCACTGCAGGTTCAGATCAGCCTCAGCAAACTTAGTAAGGTGCTGTTTCAAAATAAAAAATAAAAATGTCTGGTGGTGTAGCTTAGACATAGAATGCACCTGCATTCAATTCCCAGTACAAAAAAAAAAAATTCTTGGCACATGTGCTTTACAATACTTTTTTGTTGTTGTTGTTGTTTAAAGTCAGTATGCTTTAGATGAAGAATATTAAAAGGAAAAGCTATAGGGTACTGCTTTAACTGTTTTTCTCTCAGGTATATATCATATACATATACATGACATATGCATAATATATATATATGGTGACTAGAGACTCAAATGGAGTTTGGAAGCATGATGGCACACTGGCTATGTAGTTTCAAAGTAGCTTGTGACTTCAGTGTCTAATAACATTAGACTCAAAGATCCCCATTGCAGTGATGTTCTCTCAGGAGATGGTATAAAGATGATGAGTTTCCCAGGGGAAACTCAAATTTCTGACTCTAGAAGCAGGGATTTGTCATTTGTATAACAAGAGTGAAAAACTTAAAACAATAAAGATCAATGGGGAAACAGTAAATTGCCCCAACTCAACAACAAAGGATATTGCCAATAATGAGCTGCAGAAAATACTAGAAGGAGAATTCAGAATTTTGAATTTCCAATATGATCAAAGGCCTCAGAAATTATGTGAGAGAAAGTATACAGGAAATGAAAGAACATAAAAGTAGAGAAATTGAGGCCCTAGTTAAGAACCAAAAAGAGGCTTTTAGTGAAATGAAGTAGACAATAAATGAATTAAAAACCTCAACAGAAACTATCTCTGGCATACTGGACCACATGGAAAATAGAGTCTGACTCTTTGAAGACAGCTCATTCAAAATTAATAACACAGTCAATGATATAGAGAAGATAATATGACAGCATGACCAGAACATCCAAGAGATACGGGATAATATCGAAAGACCTCACTTATTGATAATAGCCATTGAAGAAGTCTAGAAACACAAATCAAGGGCATTAGAAACCTTTTCAGAGAAATAATATCAGACAATTTCCAAAATACAGAAAAAGAGTTGGATATTCATGCACAGGAGACAGAACACAAGACAAGATCAAAGAAGAACTTCTCCATGTCACATTATAATAAAAATGACTAACATAGAGTCCAAGGAATGAATCTTAAATGCATCAACAAAAGAATGGGTTACATTCAGGAGCAAAACAATAAGAAGTTGCTCTGGAATTCTCAACCCAATTCATGAAAGTCAAAAGGAATTGGTATGATGTACTCCTAATCCTGAAAGAAAAGCACTTTCAATTTTCAACCAGGACTGATATATCCAGCAAAGATATTCAGAATTGATGGAGAAAAAAACCCTTCCAAGACAGGCAGAAGCTAAAAGAATTCATGACTATAAGGCCAACACTAGAAAAAAATACGTAAGGATATAAAACACAAAGATGAAAATATAAATAAGTATCAGAACTAGAGAAGGGGTGAATTCCACCAGATGAGCAACTAAGCAAATAAAAAATAACACTGTATCAAACAGAAAATATAACTCAAAATGACAGGAAACAAAAATCATATGTCAATAATAACACCAAACTTCAAAAGTCTAAAGTCCCCAATTAAAAGACATTGTCTGGCAATGTGGATTAAAGAACATAATCCCATTATATTCTGCTTGCAATAAACTCACCTTACAGCCAAAGATAACCATATACTAAAGGTGAAATTATGGAAAAAAAATATACCATGCAAATGGAGACCAAAAACAAGCAGGTTTAGCAATGCTCATAAACATCTTTGGAATATAACTTTTCAAATAGACCCAAATGGAATAATATTGGAAGACTTCAATACATTGTTCATACCATTAGATCCATCTTATGTATATAAATGCATGTATATACATACATAATAGATAATATGCAATAGACTTATATAATGAGTGCATATATGTGTATATATTATTTTATTTTGCACATAATTTAAAGTGACTTTTTAAGGAATTTGTGAATTCAATTGACTTAAGTTTTCGAGAAATAGAATTAGAATGTGGTCTGGTGGATGTAGTATATCCAAAAGGTCACATAATAAAAAAGCAAATATAATTTAAAAACATAATAAGAAAACTCTAGGATTTAAAAAATGTTCATGCACTTATAGTGTCTTTTATCTTTCAAATATATCTATAGTGAAAATAGCACAAAATTAATAATTTGACCATGACACTACTGTATTTTCTTGAAAACTTAAATATAAGAATTTAAGGGAGGATATTACATTTGTTGGGTATATTTCACAGTTCACATTTGGCTGTATGATTAATCTTAATTTTTGTATAACTTAATTACTAATTGATAGTTAAGAACTGTCTACATCATTATGACTTCAGTATCATTGAGAAGTAATATAGGACAATAGTATCAATAGGACAATAAATTATGACTATCCCTATATGATTCATAATTTCTGCACAGATGCATATTACACTGAGTAATACAGAAATTAAATACTCAATGAAACATGAACGTTTTTAAGATAACAAGTCCTGCTTATGTGAAATAGGTTTACATATGTGTTAAAGTTTTGTCTTTTCATGTTCTTGAATGGTTCAAGTAATGAATGAGAAATGACAGTAGCTTGCATATATTCATAACTTTTACCAGATATAAGCAATATAGGAAGTTATGCAATGACCTGTTCCTCTATTAAGCTAGCACTTAACTGGTAATAATAAAATTCACAATCTAAAAGTATACTATATTCTACTTTAAGTGATGCTCACAAAACATTTGAGTACACTTGAGTTATATAAATGCCACAATATATAAATGTATATAAAATGATATAGAACTGGTAAGTTAGTAAATACCATGATTGAGTCATGGAAACTGAATCGATCACTATATAAACAAGTTTTTTTTTCATCCCTTTGATTGAGACAGTTCTTCGAAAGACCAAAGCACTTAGAAAATTAGAAAGGATGGTACAATCTTATATTATTTCTACAATAGGGACTTTAGTCCATAACTGAGTGCTTCTGTAGGAAAATAAGTTCTAGGGGGAAAAAAAAAAAAAAAAACGGCTAATGATGAATCACTGAAGATTAGTTTTAGTCTCCCAGACTATATAATTGTATCATATTTTTGTATGATTTGCCTTGATGAATATTTTGTTGATTGGTTAAATTGCAATAATGGAAAAGAAGGAATGTTTATAAACTAATAAAAGTTCCATTTTGTAGTTTGCCAAAAATATTGAGTAATGAAACATGATACTCAAAAACAAGACTTTGTGTTAAAAAACAAACTTATTGAGAATCTTCTCTGTGGTAGAAAAATAAAAAAGCTATCATTTTCCATATGTTGCACATAGATGTGAATCCCTCTAAGGAAATTCAGACAGATGGAATAGGAAGCATCAGCTCAGTAATCATGCTATATATCATACATTGTGGGTTTGGGGAAAGCTAATAGGCATAAACACTCTCAGCTCTCTACCTGTGTATTATAACTGTCATAACTATGTCTTTAATATTTGCATAAAGCATGAGATTGCATCTGTCATCACCAAAAAATTAAAAATACACAGTCTCTAAATTTCTGTCATTCTTTTCATTATACTTTGTAGTACTGGTGACCAAGGGGTGTTCTAACTCTGAGCTACATTCTCAGACATTTTTTATTTTGAAACAGGGTCTACTTATATTACCACATGCTGGCTTCAAACTTGTGGTCTTCCTGTCTCACTCCCCCAAGTACTGAGATTACATGCCTGGGTCATTGCACTCAGCTCTGCCACTCTTACAGCTGAGTCTTGGAAAAGAATTGCCTATATATAATATGAAACAGAGCACAGGTGTAGATATGGGCAGCTGATATTAAGGATCAGCTGTGAAGGGGAGGCAAAGGCAGCAGGAATGAACAGAGGGAAATGGTAGCATGTGAGGCAGGGCTGTCAAAGTTTAGGATAATACCTAATACGTAGGATGTCCAAACTTGGGCCAAAATGTTGGCTTTTACACATCTCACTCCATCCAATCAGGTGATGTGGGCTGTCCCAAAAATACAAATGTGACTTTAGGCAAGGTATCAGCAGCTGAGCAAATCTAAAAAAGCTGCCAGCTGAACGTTGGGTGATGAATGCATTTCCTAAACCTGAGCAGCAAGTCCTTCCTTCAGGTGTGTTCAGGGCTGTCTTCCTTTGTCTACTGCACAGTAATCTTACTTTATTCCCTTTAATTTCCACTCCAACTCCCTCCAGTCTCAATGCATGCTAAGTGTTATATAGAAAATGCACACATACTCTCACCTCCTGTGGTTCTCCTATTGTCAAATACAACTGATAATCTCTGTCCTCATATTCCCCTAAGTAATATTGGTGACAATCTATCATTATTGCCTTTCCAAAAGATTTTATTTTCTTGTTTCTCTCACCTTGGGTCACTCCATATTGTATTGACAGAATATTTGTGGACTTACTGTCATCATATTAGTTTAATTCTTTATTTTGAAAACTATTTCATTAGAATTAAAGCTCCATGAGGTTAGGATTTGTGGTTGTGGTTGCATTTTTTTTTTTTTTTAAATATATATATATATATGTGGTTGCATTTTAATTGTTGGCCTCTCACTGCCTAAACAATCTCTAACTCAAAGTTGTCCTTAAATGGTCAGAATAAAATACTTGAATGAAAGAAAACTACAAAGTACACGAAAATCTAACATAGCATCAGGTTTTAAATATAGGTTTAAACTAGAATGGATATAAAACAAAACAAAACAAAAAAACCTGCTAAAGTTAATTCATTCCCTTTCAATATTAACTTTGATAACCTTATTATCAAAAATGATCTTTCTAAGGCTTTCCAGTGCTATCACAACAAAACTGGGCAAATTAAAAGACAAATTAATGTGTCATTGTTCTGAAAACTAAAAACCTGAAATCAAGGCCTTAGCAAGTCTAGTCCTCCTAAGGGCCATGAGGAGAAGTTTTGTCCAGGCTTCTCTTTGGCTTGCAGATGGCCATTCTCATACCTCCATGGCATTCCTCCTATATTGTTGAATGGTTCTCCCTCTGCAAATTTCTCTGTATTCAAATTTCCTTTTTTAAAAAAATAACGATAACAGGTACAGTGTATTATCACCTACCTTTTAATAAAAAATTACTTTTGCAAAGGATTTACCTAATAAAACCACATTTTTTAGGACTTTGCAACCATATTTTGTGAAAAGAGGTACAATCCAACCTGTAACACTATGCAAAGTTAATTAACTAATTAATTAGTTTAAATTATAAAGAAAGTATAAATGTATATTTAATATATGTTTGTTCTTTGATCTCATGTTAGGAAAACTCTTCAAGTAAAATAAAACTTAGCTTGTGCAAAAAGGAGAAGGTGAAGGCACTTTGAGAAGAGAACACTTGTATACAAAATGGGTGTTCGAAAGAATATATTGCCCCTGAAAAGATGGAGATGGAGACATTTTCATGAGTACCCTCTCTAAGATAGATGTTATAAAAGTATAAAGACTGGTCAAAGACTGGCCTTGGATTTCCATATCTTGAGATTTATGCTACCATTACTAGCAGGCAGACAAAAATATAAAAAACCCCAGGAGCATAGATATTACCAGGCATGGTGTTGCATACCTATAATCCTAGCTACTCGAGAGGTTAGACAGGGGAATCACATGTTCTAGGCTTGCCTTGGAAAGTTATCAAAACTCTGTCTCCAAAATAATAATAATAATAATAATAATAATAATAATAATAATAATAAAACAATAATATAAAGTAAAAAAAAAAAGTAAAAGGAATTGGGGTGTAAAGCAGTGATAAAGTACCTCTGG
>PVLC010001478.1:64572-141901 GCA_004027655.1 Graphiurus murinus
CAGCATTCGGGAGGCTGAGACCGGAGGATCCGGGTTCGCGGCCAGCCTCAGCTACC
Source organism: Graphiurus murinus (assembly GCA_004027655.1). Classification (NCBI taxonomy): domain Eukaryota; kingdom Metazoa; phylum Chordata; class Mammalia; order Rodentia; family Gliridae; genus Graphiurus; species Graphiurus murinus. The sequence goes on from PVLC010001478.1 coordinate 64,629, forward strand.
TAGTGAGGCACTCCGCAACTTAGTGAGACTCGGTTTCAAAATAAAGAATAAAAAAATAGGGCTGGGGGTGTAGCTCGGAGGTAGAATGCCCCTGAGTTCAATCCCCAGTACCGCAAAAAAAAAAAAAAAAAAAAAAAAAAAGTACCTCTGGATGGAATCCTTAGTATCACAAAATGAATAAATGAAAAATAGCACATAAATGTTACCAAATATTCATGGAGGACAATGTTGAGTTGGAAACTGTTTTAGGCAATGAGAGCACCACAATGAAAATACAAAACAAATCAAAAGTATGTTGGGATTCTATTTAACTCAATTTAGCATGACAATCATCAAGAATACAAACAATAATAATTACTGTTAAGAATATGGGCAATAGGAAATCTTAAACACTGTTGGTGGGATTATAAATAAGTACACCCACTATGGAGATCAGGGTGTAGTTGTCTCAAAAGACTAGGAATGGAACCACCATGGTATCCAGTTATACCACTCGTTGGTATCTTTCCAAAAAAATTAATGTCATAATGCTGCACTCATAATGCATGTCCATGATATAGCAGTTCAATTCACAATAGTCAAATTATGGATTCCTAGATGTCCATTCACCAATAAGTATAAATACAGAAAATATGATATATATATGATGTATATCATACATATCATATGTATATCATATATATCATATATATATCATACACACACACACACACACACACACACACACCACGGAATTTTACTGAGACATAAAGAAGAACAAAATCATGTTATTTGCAGGAAAATGCATGGAAATATGGAATATTACACAACGTGAAATCAGCCGGTCTCAGAAAGTCAAGGGTCTTATATTTTTCCTCATATGTAAAAGCTAGAAAGAAACTGGAAAACAACAGGAATTTCAGATAAATGAGGAGAAACATTAGTAGAATGGTGGAAGGGGATTAAGGGAGAGAGAAGGGAAGGGGGAAAAGGAGGCTTGATGAAGGAAACAGTTCAAATAATGCTGTTTCCATATGTGAATGCATCACTACCAATCTCAATAACATGTGGGGAAAGAAGGGAGAGTGAGATGGGATCCAGAGGGAAACATATCAAGTGCTGTGTGCATGTATTTTTGTATTGCCTGTGCTCTCACTATAATGCATAATTACAATGGACAAGAGTATATTTAAAAAAATTTATATGACCTTGTGGAGCTTTAGTCTTAGTGGGAATACTCAGTTTCCAAAATTAAGAAGCAAATTATTATTATGGGAGTAAGTCAATTAGTGTGAAGTCTAGTCTATATCTAGTCATTATGTAGTATCCCACTAACTCCCAGGCACTGTTCTAGAAGCCGAGAGAAAGCACTGACCTCATGATATTGATACTCTAGGGAGGGCAGGTTATGGAAGATAATGCAAAATAAAGTAACTATATCATATATAGAAGAAGAAGTGATACTAATTGCTACAGGGAAACTGAAGCATTTGGTTTATTTTTATACTTTAAGTAGACTATAATAGCAACATTTTGTAGTTGGCTAATAAGGTAAACAAGTTTTGATTATTAAAACTTCAATAATTCTGAATAGTCATTTATAAATATAGCAACTATTAAAGATTGAATGATAGCCTTATAATTCTATATCATGTTTTAAAATATAATAAATTTGGAAAAGTCATCGCTTTCTAATTATATTAATGTATTGTAGATACTTTTGCTCTTCCATATTGGCATGATGGAAATACTATAGGAAAAATATGTCACTGCTTGTCATTTTCAACTCTACATTAAGTGATACCAACTTGGTAACTTGAAAATGCAGTAGCAGTGATTGTATTTGCTCTATGAATATCAGAAAATGAGCTGAGTAGGGTGGTATATGCCTGTAACCCCAATATTTGGGAGGTTAAAACAGAAGGATAGCCTTAGCAACTTAGTGAGATTCTATTTCAAACTTAAAAAATGAAATAGGGATGGGGGTGTAGCTAGGAGGTAGAATGCTCCTAGGTTCAAACCCCTGTACCACACACACACACACACACACAAAAAAAAAAAAAAAAAAAGAAGAAGAAGAAGGAAAAATCAGAAAATGCTAGTAAATCAGGACTTTACATATTGATTTGGTGATTTTTCTGGACTTGAGAAATATATATATATATTATATATATATATATAATTAAATTAAATTTAATTATATATATATATATATAATTAAATGCAAATGTGTAGCTCTTACATCGTGAATAACAAAGAATTTTGAAGAAACATTACTACAAGTAATGAAACCATTTTTCAACTTGTCAAAAAAAAGTGGCTCACATTATTGATAAACAAGTAGAGTTCAGACAAATATCAATTATCTACATATTAACTAAACAAAAACATATCAACCCATGCCTAAGACAGAACTAAACTTGTCAGTAATTTGAGCAACTTCTTTGCTGAATTAAATAGTAACCACGCATTTATTTTTAGTAGAATATTGTCAGTATTCATCAAATTGCCATGATGGGTTGAGTATAGGTGCAAGAATATGACAAAAATCAATGAAAGCATTCTCTCAGAATCAATTTTCTATGCAGAATTACCAATAAGGAGTAATGCATACTATAACATTTTAAATTATGTTATACATGTTTTATCAGTAAAATGTATATAAGCATATATATTTGTAACTGTAAAACACTTGCTAACATACCACTGATTACCAAGAATAAGCACATTAGAAAAAATGTGAGAGAATGCAAAAGGAGTCATATAAACAAATTTCCTAATTTCAGTGCCCAAAACAGAAATAACAGAAGGTGTGATTGGAATCATAATAGTGGACCTGAATTTTTAAGGTACACACATTCTCTAATGCTTTTGGCTTTAGCTATAAGTGAGTTATGAAGCTATAGGCAGATTTTTTTAGCAAAGAAGTGACAAAATTGCACTTTATTTTTTATTCGTGCATAGTAAGCATACATCTTTGTTAGGTACAAATTGATAATGACATATGTGCCCACATTTCTCATTTGACCCCTTCTCCAATATCCCACCTCGCTCCCTCGCCCTCCCTCCCTCTCAAGTTCAGTTTAGTGAGTGACCTTGATATACATTAGAAGACCTTAGAAGATGGAAAGATCTTCCATGCTCTTGGATAGGCAGAATAAATATCATCAAAATGGCCATCCTCCCAAAACTGATCTACAGATTCAATGCAATACCCATGAAATTACCAAGGGCGCTCCTCACAGACATAGAAAAATCAGTCCTTAAATTCATCTAGAAAAACAAAAAGCCCAGGATAGCCAAAGTAGTTCTTAGCAACAAGAACCATGCAGGAGGTATCACAATACCTGACTTCAAACTCTACTACAAAGCCACAGTAATAAAAACAACATGGTATTGGCACAAAAACAGACACATAGACCAATGGAGCAGAATAGAAGACTCAGAAACAGATCCACAGGCTTATAGTCAACTGATTTTTGACAAGGAGCCAAAAACTGCACATTTTAACATGATTGATTTGGATGTTGTATTGAGAATAGACTGTGTAGAGCAAAGGTCGAATCAAGAAAATGGGTTAAGAAATCATTACGATAAAGTTAAGTAAAACAGAGGAGCTATAGTCAGATCCTGAATGTACCTTGGAGGTAAGTTTGCTGTGAAAAGGTTGTGTGCTGGGAAAAAAAGATCAGGTATGGAAGATGGTTCCAAGTCCAAAGCTTGGACTAAGATACAGAAGACTTAGAAGAACTGCTTGTGGGGGGGTTGCTGGAGGTCTTAGTTTTAGTTTTTTGTTTGTTTTCGGTTTTGGCTTCTTTTGGTACTGGTTATTTCAATTTTGAACATGTTTTATGACATGCACCTTACAGACTCAAGCAGAGATATTCCACTAGCATATAGTAAAGTCTAGACTAACAATATAAGTATGATTAGCATTAAAATAACACTTAAAGCTTCTAACCTGATGAGATTAGCAAAATAATGAATATGTGAAAGATGAACATCTTTATGTGTGTTTGAGAAAAAAAGGTAGTCTAGAAAAGATTAAGAAAAGTTGAAAATAAAAAGAATGTGGCATCCTGGAAGGATTTCACAGAATAGAAGCTGTTCCAGTGTGTCAAATGCTGTTTCTAAGTAAAATCTGATGAGGCCTGAAGAGTGTGCACAATGAATTCGAGTCAAAGACATCATAATGGGAAACATGGCAGTCGACCTAAATTTAACAGTGGATATGAAATGAAGAAAATACTATGTGGGGCATTTGAAGGGGAGTTTTAAGGATAAGATGGCTAATTAGGAATGGAGTGTGAGGCAAGAGGAATGATTCCATTAGAACTCAGGTATTTGGCTTAAGGAAATAGGTCAGCAAGAAGTTCCTCTACAAAATGAGAAGCATAAGATAAAGATCATGGAAGAGAGTGTTAATTCATGGCTATCCTGACACTCGTGTGCTTAATGAACGTCTGTGTAAAAGAGTGATGGGTAGTTGAACATATGCCACTCAGTAACAAATCAGGGCTTGCGAGATAATATAATAATGGCAAGTACGAAGAGAAAAATGAAGTTGAACTCACTCTTGCCCAATGTAGTGACAAAAATGCCCCTTATAACAATTAATGGGCAAAATTCTTCTTCATTGAATCTTTATTCTTTGAATTCAAAAAAGATAGAAAAGTCAGATTTATAAAAAGGTAAGTGAGATCAGAATATATCTAATCTTAATGAATATGAAGCAATAAATGATTGAGTATTTTGACTGAACTTAACATTTTTGCTTTCATAAATATGTCTATCAATTAGACAGATTAATTGAATTACCCCTTTATGCTAACAAAAAATAATCAGGTTTAATTGGAAAGTACAATAACAGGTTAACTACATTGAATTTTTCTCAACTAAATTTGGATGATATTTTGCCCCATACGGGATTCACTTAGAGATACTTAGAAAAGTACACATATAACAAAAGGGGAGAAAAAAAGATTCATATAAAATACTAATTTAAAAATAGAAGAGTTTTAAATTATGTCTTGTTATTAACTTAGACTGTCTATCCACACCAAAATTTCTTTTCTGCTACACTTATTGGTTATCAATCTGGCACCTCTTTCTCAAGCTGAATCCTGCAAGATACCTGTCAATTAGTACTAATATTCTATGTTAAATTTTACTTATGGTAGCTTTGAACTACTGGTGTTTCTACTTTTCCTAAAGCAACAGATTGGAATTTTTGAGTTCCACTGCTTTTTGTTTGTGTTTGCTTGTATGCTGTTTTCTTCAAATTTTGCAGGTATGAGGGCTTATATTTTGTGAGATGGCCCAAATTTTTAAATTTGAGGAGTGGCTAATTTTGAATTCTTATGCCAAGACCCTTTTTTGCCCACTGATTAGCCATTCAATACTTGATAGTAATTTGATGCAGACTGAATATAAAGTTCTGATTCCCTAAATATATTTTGGAATTCTTTGCACAGAGTTATTAAAAGTTAAAAATGAGCTCAGCATGGTGGAACATGCCTTTAATTCCAGTACTTGGGAAGTTGAGATAGAAGGATCACAGGGTCCAGGCTAACTTCAGCAATGTAGTAAAGCTTTATTTCAAAACAAAAAGTATGAAGGGCTAAAGATGTAGTATAGAGGTAGAATGTCCCTGTGTTCAATCCCTGGCACAAAAAAAAAAAAAAAAAAAAAAAGGAAAGAAAAGAAATGTGTTATATTGAGGGGGGGGGGAACGAAACAGGATCATGAAGCAAGTTTTAAACCAGGAAAGGAATTAACATAGCATAATATAATGGCTGAGGGTTAAATGAGGCATTGATTTAGTTATTTAGAAACATTTTTTCTATTAAAATAAACCTAGAGATCATACCACTTTTGTTGATTTAGTACCTTTCACTGTTTATTTTAACATTGTTCACTCTTTGGATTCCAAAGAACCTATAAATGTCTTTCCACTGACTCGAGCGTCATTTATCAAAGTTACTGCATAAGCTCACCAGGAAAAAGCTTAGGCATCTTCCTCTGTTGCATATCCCTTTCAGAAATAATTCCAAAGGAAATTAACTAAAGAGAGAGCAACAAATGTTAAGTACAGGAGAACCGTAAGCCTGAAATATTTCACCCATATGGATAATTCAAAAGTTGTAGCAGATGTGGAATTTTACATTTTCCCAGGTAAATTGGATGCGGCAGCACAATATACATGGGGCATAATGCTTTGCAATTTTATTCCCATGTTATGTCATTTGAGATTTAAACTGACTCTCAAGCCATCACTTTCTTCTTATGTAACATCAATTTCTTTACTCCAGGCCTCAATGTAAAAATATATATTTTTATATCTTAATCTCCTTTTTGTGGCTTCTCTGGCAAAGTCACTGGCTCAGTCATTTCTCAAAGTCTGAAGTTATTTAGAAGTTATAGTCTGGGTCAAGAAACTTTCTTAGAAACCATTCAAATACTCAGGGCTTTTTTGAAGGGTCTATGAAATGCATGACAAGACTAGAGACTGGGGCTGGGGTTGTACCTCAGTGAGAAGATGCGTGCCTATCCTGAAGGAGTCCCTGGGTTTCATCTTCAGCCCCATGAGAAAAAAAATAAAGAAAATTACAATTGATTCATAAAACTCAAACATGAGATGGTATCTATTATACTTTTGAGGTACTAAAGAGATAAATATAGCTGTCATTTAACAAATTTACAGTGTATGTGTTTGTGTGTGTGTATGTGTGTGTGTGTGTGTGTGTGTGTGTATTACTGGGGATGGAACACAGTGACTTTTGCATATGCTAGATAAGTGCTTTACTCCCAGGCCCCAAATTTGTATTTTTAACCAAAATTTCTTTATTTTGAAATTATCTTTAGCCCTACATAATAATTCTCCCACTTTTACTATTGTAATTCTACTCTTTCAACATGAATTGCATGCTTTAGAGATTTTTCTCTTTGCTGTATTTATAGATTAAATTATATAAATATCAAAATTTGACAATATGGCATGATTGAGGTTTTAGGGGGGCTATAATTACACTTTGCTTGCACTATTTCCTTACAAAAACTTGCCTCAGCTCTGGGTAAAAACATCAATTCTAAGTGTTAATTTGATTAAAGTAAATATTATTGTTTGGGTCTGGATTAATCTCCCTCCCCCAAAAGCTCAAGTGTTAAAATCAGGGTCCTGGTTCCAGAAAGTTCTAGGTGAAGCATGGCTGGAGGAGGTGGGTCCCTGAGAGCATTGCTTTGAGGTTTATATCTGTTTCTGGCCCCTTTCTGTCTCTGTGCTTCCAGTTGCCAAGAGATGAGCAACTTTTCTTTCAAAAATCTACTGTCATAATGTTTCTATCTTGTACCTGGAGGCCTCTGAATTGAACCTCTGAAAACTTAAACCAAAATAAACCTTTCCTCCCATTGGCACCTGTTTCAAATTTAAAATATAAAAAAGGCTAGGGGTGTAGTTCAGAGGTAGAATGCTCCTGGGTTCAATAACCAGTACAAAAAAAAAGGACATTTCTAACCCTATTTTCTGCAAAGTGACTACACAGAAGTCTACCTGTCCAAATGTACACTCCTTCTAGTTTCCTCCTTGCTAATTTTACAAAACTTGTGTTATTTCCAACACCAGGACTCTCCTTTTCTCTTGAATATGCTCCCATAACTCTAAATACATTACCAAACTTCATTACATATTTTCACACGTGTCTTGTATCTGTATGTGCAAATACAGATACAACTATTGCACAATTATAAATGCCTTCCATGCACCAAGCATTATATTACATGTGATTCATATAGTTACTTAATTTCATCATCTTGAGATCCTTACGATTTCTTATAAATACTTGGGACTATAAATCATTTATGACTAGTGTTTCTCTATCTTTCTTTATAACTTGGACACTGTAGTCTGGGTGAAAAGAATGGACTATTGTTTCTACCCTACCATCCCCTTGTGCTGTGGACCCAGGTTCCTTTATTGGAATATCACATTCATCCTTTTGTGTGCATATTCCAATTGGCTACTGTCTCTGCATCACAGCTGGCTGCAAAGATTGCCCTCAGACTCTTAGAGGCCATTAAGTAGAGAACACAGTGTGGTGTCTGAAGCAGTGGCCAATACGTTTTATCTGTTCACACTGCATTAATTGGCCTCCAGGAGGTTATCTAGTTTTTTGTTGAATATAAAGAAAAGAAGAAAATTCCTACATATCTTCATTTCTGTGGTGCCTCTTTCCTCAATAGATTTATTATATATTATTCTCAATTTTTACATTTTATTCCATCTAGCAAACAGAATTTAATAATGAAGCAAAGATATCAGCCTAATCTCTAAATGCCAACAGATATTAAAGACAGCCTGTTTCCTCCAACTGCATTTTGCATGCTAAAAGGACAAAATTCTCACAAATTAGAAATCACCCAAATAATTCATTTACTTCATTTAATAAAGTCATTAAGTCAGTGAATGTTGATTACATTATCAAGTATGAGATGCTCAGAATACAAATAAGTATAGAAGATACTTTCAAAATGGTTGTGCTCACAGATTAGATACCCTGACTTTTTTGTTTTTTGCCTTACATGACTAAATTAGTTCAAACTGGATAATTTAAGACATTTGTTTTTTAATCTATTTAGACAATATAGTATTGTTATGGTTTTATTATAGATTGTCCCCCAGAAAAACTCATGTATTGTCAATAAAGAAATGTTCAGAGGTGAAATAATTGAATCAGCATTCTAACATGATTATCAGTAGATAAATCCATTGATGGATTACTAAGTTGTTTTTTTGTTTGTTTGTTTGTTTGTTTGTTTGTTTTTGCGGTATTGGGGATTGAACTCAGGGCATTCTACCTGCAAGCTACACCCCTAGCCCTGTTTTTTATTCTTTATTTTGAAACCGGGTCTCGCTAACTTGCGAAGTGCCTCACTAGGTAGCTGAGGCTGGCCGCGAACCTGGATTCTCCGGTCTCAGCCTCCCGAATGCTGGGATTACAAGCGTGCGCCACCACACCCGGCTTGGATTACTAATTTGAATGAATTTACTGGGTAGTAACTATAGGTAGATATTGTAGTATGTAGCTGGAGAAGGTGAGTCAATGAGGGTATGGCCTTGGAGAATATATTTTTCCCTAGTCCCTTTCTCTCTTTCTCTCTGTCTCTGCTTACTGGATGCCCTGAGCAGCTTTCTTCCACCATATCCTGTTGCCATGATCCTTCTTCCCTGGAGTCCCCTGACTATGGATGAACCTCTGAAACTGTGAGTCAACGAAAGTTTTCCTCCTCTAAGTTGTTCTTGTCAGGTACTGGTCACAGCTACAAGAAGCCAACTAACACAGACATTATGGAGACAGGGAAGGAAGGAAGGATTTATCCAGATTAATGTTTAGATGACTTTTCTTGCTACCCAAGTTTATACTCCCTGATAGAATTAACTGAGAAGGACCTGGACATAATTGTAATTTTCTGTCATTTTATTTTAGAAACACTAGAAACAATGGTCATCAAATATCTAAACAGTAGAAATTGGCCGTGATCAAATTCAAGATAAATCCCTTATACCTGGAGTAAGACTGTAGTATTATATGAGAATTTAAGTTCCCAGAATAGTTTCTGTTTTCTTCTCGTCTAATATTATATTAAGTGATTTCTCCAGAGTTATTTATAATGTGTGAAAAATGCTTGCAAGTAACTTTATTTTGATACATAGCAATGTTGATATTTAATTGGGAAAGATGGCATTTCCTTTTCTTTATGTTTCCACACAAAAATCAAGGCAATATTGAAAATAGTGTAACAATTAAAAACATAGGCTTTGCCAACAGAGTGACAGGATCCACATTCTGTTACACATGATTGACTATATTCTTACGGAAATCATTTTCCTATTATTCAGTTTCTTCCTTTGGAAAAGATGTGGGTGACAAGTTCTCATTTTGTTGTAAGACTGTTAAAATGATGAAATAAAATAGTATATGTGAATCACTTAGAAAACTTCCTGGAGAGGCACAGGTAAAATGATATATAAAAGTTAAACTTGTTCTTATTGTTTTTATTATAGTATCATGTATGCAGAGACACAGATAAGGTAATCAAGGTTAGAAAGAAACATCTTCTCAAAGGATGTACTTAGATAAATATTTTTTTCAATAGTTGTTTTAGTGTTTCAAAGTTTACCAAAATTAGTAACAATAAACAATCTAATTTTCAATTCAAAAATGTCCCTGTGAAGTATCAGGCAGGATGCATATATCCTGAATAGCAAACATGTGCTCAGTGATTTTCCAGTATTGATTCCAGTTTTAGTTTTCCAGAGCAAAAGAATGAATACAGTATGTTCTTTACATTGTTTAGTAGTTTTACTTGCCTATCACTCCTAGCTGACCATAAATGACAGTTTACTTTTTATAATCCCTTGGTTATAATAGTCCTTCATCTTTGTAAGTTACATTGGATAGCTGAAAATGCATATAGCAATATAAAGCTAAGGCTGATTAATAAGAGACTAAGAAAAGTGATTACACTGTATTTGAAATAAAACACCAACAATAAAAAGAGTTTAAGTTCTTAAAAATCAGACTATATGTATTCATCAATCTATCTATCTCACATCTATCACTCTCCTCACCTGTCCACCTATTTCATTCATTTATTTTATATTGCAAACTGCCTCTGAACATAATTTTTAAATAAGAGTTCAATAATAAGTTTAATACACTCTCGTGGCTGTGTAGCCTGTAATTCTCTGATATAATTACCCTGAAGAGTAACAATCATTCCATGTGCAATGACAGAGGAAAAGCTAGAATTCTTATTAATTTTAGTCAAAATGTATATTTATTGTAGGGTATGGCAGCCACAGACAGTTTCCTGCAAACAAAGAAAGATCTTTGCTTAGTAAAGTGCCAGTGAATTGTGAAAAATTACCCATAAAACCAGTATTTGCTGAAACAGACTTGGCTCAATCGATGATTCTTAGTTACTAAGTTAAGAAGTCCTCCCTTGATTTTTATAAAGTCTTACACAGTAAAGACAATAAATACTACAGAAAAGAATTATAAATTGGATTTACAAGTACACCTAGTTTTGTAGCTTAGTTAATATATATTAATCCCTCTTTTCATTACTTTTAAAAAATCTGCATGCAAATTCTATGTATTTACCCTGTACATATGACCTTCTTAAAATATAGGTTTATTACATATATATATATATATATATATATATATATATATATATATATATACACAGATACATACATACATACATACATAATTTGTACTATTGCTAAACTCAGTTACCTCAGATAGTTATCATACTTCATTGGTTATAACATGCAAAAAAGTTTTTTTCCAGTTGAAAATGCATACCATGTTTAATTAGATTGTCTTTTGAATAACTTCTTTTATTTTCAAAGTTCTGTAACTGTTGTTTACATTATTTATATGACTAGGTAAACAAATTTATTTAAGATTTAAGTTATTAGTTATTTGCTTTTAAACTACTTTACCATTAGCTATCTTATACTTTGTTATCATTAATCTCCAAAGTACACTATCAATAGAAATAAATTCAAGATTAGTTTAACTTATAAAGGGAAAATATGTATATAAAATTGTTGTACCATCACAGTTGGTATATTTAATACTAATGTGCTCTGTGAGTAATGTCTTTCATTTATGATCAAATTTTCTCATGTTATTTTCAGAGTTACTCAAAGATCAATAAGAAATTCCACTCATATAGTAGCACAAGAAAAAAAAATAGTTGACATGTGGTGATGTGTAATGTTTGTCATATCTCTCATCCTATTGCCTTTTTGTAAGAATAAGCTTACTTTTATACTCTACTTACATAACAATGGAGTTACCATTGAGTAATGTGATTCTTCTCATTCAGCCAAAAATGACAAAATACCATCTCCTCTCAAGCAAAACTGAGAGAAAAGACTGAATCCAAACCATCTGTGCCTCTTTTCTAATGATTTTCTGCTCTTCTGGGGAAAATTACAGAAGAGCTGTGGAAATTTACCAATTACAGGTAAATTTTTAGAGGGAGGAGGTATTTATTTGGTTTTAAATTTTTATTTATTAAAAATTAAGACATAATTTGTATATACCTATTGTGTATACATAGCCAGGCGTGGTGGCTCATGCTTGTAATCTCAGTACTTGGGAGGCTGAGAAAGGAGGATCACAGGTTCATAGCCAGTCTCAGCTACTTAGTGAGGCCTTCTGAAACTTAGTGAGCCTCTGTTTCAAAAATAAAAAATAGGACTGGGTATGTTGCTCTGAGGTAGAATGCCCCTGGGTCCAATCCTTAGTAACACACACACACACACACACACACACACACACACACACACACACACTATATATATATATATATATAGTGAAATGGCTAAATGAAGCAAATTAACATACACATGACCTGACAAGATAGACAAATTGTATTCCTCTTTAGTATGGAAGACATCAGTATCACTAATACTATATCAAATTTGATCCTATGTATAATACCACATGTGTTTTATTCTACCTCCTCACATACTCTTGGTTGCAATTTATTGAATAGTAATATCCACTGACAATGATTCTTTGACCAAACTCGTCAGGCTTTCTTGAACCCTCCTCTCAACCAGTCCCAGGCTTTGAGACTTTCATATTCATGTTTCTTCCCTGAAGTTTTAACAAGTTAAATAAGAATCCCACATATTCAATAGTTCATAACCCTTAATATCTAAACAGCTTCCTCATCCTCACATTTCTGAGGTCTGATTACCCTGAACTGCTTTCAACAAATATCTCCCTTTTGTCTGTGATCTTTACTCTTACTTTTTCCTATCCTTTGACCTCCTGCTCCCCCACACTCAACTCACTGGCCATAAATCTCACTTTTTCTTTCAGAGTTGAGTCCAGTTTCTCTTTGCAACTGCAACACCCATTGAAATGGTCCTTCCACTTAGGAAGATGATCCTGAATAAAGTGTCTTTTGTGCTTTGACAAGTGTTATAAATAATATTTTTTCTTTTAACACAAAGTGTAACATTCAATAAAGTTTTATTTTATTATGCTTCTACTGTTTATTGTCTATATTCTTTTTACTGCCTCTGATAACAAGAATGTAAACCAGGTGATCATGTATATAGTTTTATTTTGTTTGACAAAATAACTAAGACAATTTCTATGATTTCTTGACCATATAGCAAATGAACACTTGTTAAATGAAGACCTGAATAAATCACAAGATGATCATTAATATTGGATACATCACAATAACTGAGCTTAATAACTTGAACTTTTCCTAGACCTTTAAATACTCAGAGTATTGGACTTGAATTCACAGTGTCAGTATTACCTGGGAACTTGTTGAAATGCAGTTTTCTGGCTTCACTTAAGACCAGACAATTCAGAATCTGAATTTTCCTAAGAGTCTCCTATTTTAACTGCTTTCTATCAAATAAAAACCACAACCCCTCTCATCATGCAGAGTCATTTTTTAAAATTTTTTCACCTTTTTCATATTTTGTAAGTGTTATTTCTCCTTTTCTCTAATCAATATTACACTAAAGATTGCAGTTGATGTATGTCAAATGCTTCTTTAGTGTGTTTAAGTTTTTACTAAATATTTTCTAGAACCTACAAAAGGTAAAGCAATGCTTTTCTGAATTGGGGAGGGGGTAATGTTAGCAAGATGAGAAAGTAGGAGATTCCAGTCTTTCTATTTCTATAAAAATCAATTAGGCAGATATTCATACATAAACAAAAACACTTCTGACACAGCTTAGGAATCCAAAAGCTACAACCTACAGTGAAGGGAAAACAAAAACAAAATAATACTGAAAGAAAAGGTAGAAAGGATAGTTTAATTTGACTTCATCAGCCCATACCCCAGGCCAGCAGAGTTCAGCGCAAAGAAGAATTTTTCTACTTGTGAGTTCCCATTGCCAAAAAAAAAAAAAAAAAGAACTCAGAGTGGATGACCAGTTTCCCTAGACTTTCAAGGAAATGCCCAAAGAAAATGTTTCAGCCTTATCCTATCCAGATCTGTGGAGAATATGACATGGTAGATGATATAGGATAGAAGAAATAAGTATACAGAAAGGAGACAGACAGGGAGGAAAAGTAAAATATAACTTTATTTTTTTGGGGGGGGGACTGGGGATTTAACTCAGGGGCATTCTACCTCTGAACTATACCCCCAGCCCTATTTTTTATTCTTTATTTTGAAACCGAGTCTCACTAAGTTGCGGAGGGCCTCACTAGGTAGCTGAGGCTGGCCGCGAACCCGGATCCTCCGGTCTCAGCCTCCCGAATGCTGGAATTACAAGCGTGTGCCACCACGCCCGGCAAAATATAACTTTAATATAAAAAAAAAAAAAGCTTGGAGTTGAAGTGCTTCAGCCTCTACCTCACAAACCAGTTCTCTTTCTCGGGACTAACTCTCCCAAATTCCTGGGAAATCTATAAATCTTAGAGTTAACTAAAAGAAACTATAATTGCTCTGTATATTAATAATAAGACAGGTACAATATTTTGAAAAATCTATAATTTAGGACATTCTCCAGCTTATCTGTCAATCAGCTAATGAGGACCCCAAATCAGTCTGAGAACCCTAGGGTTGACCAGTCCACCAGACCACCAGAAAGTGCCTCAGAACTACCAGACTGAGATCATCCAACCTAAAGCTGACCACCATAAACTACTTTGGGACTACCAGACTGAGATCATCCTCACATACCTCCTCTAGCCCACCCCTCATGAAAGACCCCTATAAGAAGAGAGCCCTCAACTCCCCAAAATGCCTTCCTAATCTTGTAGTGGCCTTAATTCTCTCTTCAATGTGTACGCCATCCCTTTTCCCCAAACAAACATCTATCCATATCTCTGACTGGCGCTTGCTGAAATTCTTTTCTGTCATGTTAGCCAAGGACCCTGCCTATCCTAATTTCCTGAGCTGAGGATTCATTGCAACAGTAGAGATGTGTGCAGCTTACTAACAACAAAAGAGAAGAAATATAGGGAAAATAACAGAAAAGACAAAGAAGACTCAAATAAATAAAATCATAAATGGAAGAGGAGATATTAAAATGGTCATTAGGATTATGATGACCAATTATATGCCAAAAAAGAAAAAAAACTAGATACTATAGAATAAATGGACAAATTATTAGAAACATGTCACCCTATCAATACTGAATCAAGGAAAAAACCCAAAATAAGAACAGATCAATACAAAATGAAGAAACTGAACATTAGTTAAATGAAAAAGAAAAGTTAGAATAGCTTCATGCCTGAATTCATCAAACATTCAAAAAAACTAATAACAGTACTTCTTAAACTTCCTCCCCAAACAGAAGAGGGAATACTTCCAAACTCATTCTAAGAGACCTGCATACCAAATCCCTGATACCAAAAGCAGACAGAGATAATACAAGAATATAAGATGATGAGTCAATACTCTTGATAAACACAGATGCAAAAATCATCAATAAAATACTAGAAAAACAATTTCAAGAGCACATTAAAATGGCCTTACAAATTGACCAAGTGAGATTTATTCCTAGGTTGCAAGTACATTCAGCATGCAAATCAGTCACTTCAATACATTGCATTCTCAAAGTGAAAATCAAATTTAAAACATGATTATGCTAATAGATGCAGAAAAAGCATTTGACAAAGTTCAACATTCACTCTTGATTAAAATTCTCTCAACAAAATAGGTATAAAGGGAACTTACTATGATACTACAATACAATTAAGGTCATATTTTAAAAGTCCAAAGTTAATATTGTAATTATTGGGGAAAACCTGAAATATTTTTTTTCTCTGTAAGACAGAATTCAAGGTAATGACATTTGTCCTCACCACTTGTTCTCAACTTAGCACTAGAAGTCCCAGTCAGAGCAAAGAGCCAGGAAAAAGAAATAAATGGTACCTAACTAAGAAAGAACAAATAAACAATATATCTACTTACAAGAATGTAGAAAGAGTTGAAGACTCAATACTCAATAACAACAATGAGAAATATTAAAACATATAATTTATTAAACTGTAAATTTAGTTACAGAATAAAAAATAAACACACTAAATCAATTGTTTATTCACTTACATCATAATTATATATAGAGAAAGAGGTTAGAGACTGTGGATTTTGGAATAAGACAACAATGTTAGTTAATGCCTCACTTAAAACCCAATTGCACTCACCAAAGAACTGTTCTAATATGGGAAAATCTACTCAGCATTGAAAAAGTGCTGTCCAAACTATATGATCTTTAAATTATTTAACATAAATGAAGATAGAAAACTTAAAAATGAAAATGTTTGTGAGTTGAAGAAACTTCTTCCCTAATATTTGGCATGTCCCACAAGAAGCACATAAATATCATCTTAATTTTACTTCAACAACAAACCAAAATTAGTAGGGCCTGTAAGACAGATGAAAACAACGTGCTGAAAACCTCTTTTGTATCCTGTGTATCTAAATCATTATGAAGAACCCATGTCTGGAAGCCCAAAGCTGGTCAAGCCCAGGAAACAGAAAGCAGATAATTTATTTGGGACCGCTCATCTGGACTGCTCTTCTTTCTCTTTTATATGGAGGGTTTCTTTCTGATGTTATGAGTCATAACTAGATAACTAGGATGAAGTTTTGATATAATTACTCAGAGGAAGCTGTAATAAACCAGATACTGAAATGCAAATCCTTTAGATGTGAATCCTAAAACAAAAACAAACATACAAACAAACAAACAAAAAACTATGATGTGTGTTTCCTTTGCTGATGCTTGCTTGCTTTGGTGCCAGGAGTGTCAATCCCTCTCTCAAGCTGCTGAACCTTTGAAATGGTAATGCCAGGTGACATCAAATCAGCTTTCAAATTCTGATCTGGGCAAAGAATTCAATAGCTTTGAGATAAGTAGTGTGCAGCCTCAAGCAGAAATCATCCATATATTTGAGGCAATTTTACGTTGGCCTATTACCCTGACTGAGAACACACATGCTGGAATGAGAATACCCACGTTGTTTTGGGGTCCTTTACTTTTTCCTTTGTGAACAGGGTTAAATTTTTTTGCCTACTTCAATATTCTGATCTGTAAAGTAAGAGCAGAGCAATGGCTTCTTCTTAGTAATATTGGGAAGATAACATGAGATACTACATAGAAAATCACATCATGGAGGAGTGCTTGCTTGTGGTAACTACTTAATAAATATTATACACTATTATCATTTTAATGTAAATAATATGGAATATGAAGACTTAGAATATGAGGCAAGAATTTGATTTCAAATATTATGTTCAAATATTATGTGAAATCGCCACAAGAATATTTATGGAAGGTGATATTTGATCAGAGAATGAAGTGAAAAAAAAATATTCAATTATCTACATAAAACTCTTCCAGGCAGAAGTAAAAGTAAATGCAAATGATATAAGACTAGAAAGAACTGGAGGGATCAAAGAACATTTGCAGCCCATGTAGCTGGGACAGAATGTGTGGGAGGAAATAAAAGGAGAACAGAGAGGACAGGCTAAATCATGGAGGATAACTGAGGGCTCTAGTTATTGGCTTCCATACTGTAAGAAATGTGAGAATTCTTTCTTTGGTTTGGTTTCCTTCTCTTTCTTTTTCCTAAAGAAGATACAGAAGGTCTTAATGTGAATAGACTAAGTTCTTACGTAAATAGTAGTGATTTATTATTTGCTTATGTTTCAAATCAATGGGCTTCTTCCAGCTGCAACACTACTCCATATTTCCTTTCATTCTGGGTCTCACTTATGCCCAATAACCATTTCCTCAGACAGAATGAAAGAGTAAGAGAGACAAAGGAACTTTGGGCACTGGGTCATGTAACATCTCATTATTCTACAAGTCACAATGTCAACTTGGTGGATGAGGTGAGAAAGTACCCTCTATCTTTTGCATATCTCAAATTAGATGATGTGGAGATATATTTGACTTAGAAATAAGGAGGGAACAGATGAATGGAAACACTATCTATGAAAAGTAATATAATTTTAAAATGAACTTTCAATTGTTGTTTTGTGAGAAGTTCAATATGTAAAAGCAACAATAGAATAAGGAAAATGAGATGTGGTGATACTGAGATCTTTTAGCTAAGGCCATAATATCTCTACGTAAGCCAGCAGAAATAAGGGTGAAAATAGAGTGAAATGAGAACAAATGTTGAGAGATTTGCTGATAGATTTCCTGTAAGGTGTAAAACAAAAGAAATATTAGGGATGCCTTTTTATTTGTTCTACTACGCGTATGTATTTTGTGGCCTGAGCAAATGGAATGACGGACTTGTCATTACTGAGGTGGTGAAGTCTAGAGAAAAATACATTTTATGTGAGAAAAAACATTTATGAAAAAATACATTTTAAAAAATCTATGTGAGAAAAACACTATTTAAAAAACATGAAATTTATAACTGAGTTGAAACAAATTAAATTAAAACTTAGATGTAATAATCTACAAGGCCAACATTAAAAATTCATAACAAATAAGGAATTAAGAAAATAATATTTAGCCGGGCGTGGTGGCGCACGCTTGTAATCCCAGCATTGGGGAGGCTGAGACCAGAGGATCCGGGTTCGCGGCCAGCCTCAGCTACCTAGTGAGGCACTCCGCAACTTAGTGAGACCCGGTTTCAAAAAAAAGAATAAAAACTAGGACTAGGGGTATAGCTCGGAGGTAGAATGCCCCTGAGTTCAATCTCCAGTACCGCAAAAAAAAAAAAAAAAAAAAGAATATTTAAGCTTTCTCTTACAGAAGAGTTAGAGAATAAAAGAACAATGTTAATATATAGGATAGAGCTCATTATCTTATAAATAGTGTAAAGTTTCTCAAATTAAAATGTAGTTCAGGCAATGTTCAAAAACGGAAGAATGGGAGAAAGAGAAAAAGATAGATATGCATAAAGTAAAAGAGAAAACATCCTTGCTATATCACAATGGGTTTTTCATATTGAAAATGATCTTGATTGAGAGGTAGGATTATAATAAAAGGGAATAATATTAAATTAAATTGATGCAAGTGTTTTTTTTTTTTCTTTTGAAGTTACCCCAATTTTTTGGAATATTCAAAACCCATTTCTCCAGGAAAGAACTGTGGTCCCACAACATAAACATGGAGGAATTACGGTCTTTAATAATTTAAGGAAAAGAAATGCAAGAAAATTAGACATTCCTGACTTAAAGGCAAGGAATGCAAATTTAACCCTGAGGCTATTAGAAGTTGATGCAATTTAAGGATGTCTTCAGTAGTGGGCCCTGGAGTCCTGCCCCAAGTACACAGAGGCAATTTAGAAACAGCAATTTCCTCTGTTCTCTGTGTCATTTACCCAGGAAATATGTCAATTGTGATGTTTATTATTGATTCCATGGCAAATATCACCATATACTCATATGAACTCCAATACACAAAATGATCTATGTAATATACACCAGGATTCAAAGAAATAAAAACACAAGACTTTCTTCCTGATGGGTGATGGGAGGGCAAAAAACATCACATGATGTTTAATTGGAGTTTATTTGTCTATAGCACACTCAACAGAGAATTCTTCTACACTCAAAATACTGAACTTAAAATTCCCTATCTGACTTGATAATAAAATAGCTCCAATGAACAGAGAAAAAATGCTAAAAATTAGAGATGAAGAGCCACTGCAATAGTTACTTTGTTATGTAATAATTTAAGTCAACAATATTTGTAAATTTACATTGTGAATTTCTACTTTCTGTACAAATAGGATATGACTCTGCAATTAATGTAAGTTATAGATAACAGTTATGTGCTATATATTTCAAAAAGTTAGAAGAAAGTATTCTAAATATTTTTACCATAAACAAATGATAAATGTTTGGAGATAGCTATGTTTAATTGGTTTAAACATTATATAATGTATAAATGTAACAAAAATTGGATTAATCCACAAATTAATATAATTTTGACATTTTATAAGGCAATTAAAATAAATTTAATACAGAGATATTAAAATTCAAAAACCAATTAGTTAATAATAGGAGCCAAAGATCCTACTTTACATCATTTGAAATACTTGAGATAAAGATAGAGGAGACCTCTGAACTGAAAAATTTCAAATTTCAACAGTCCACATGCAATGCCTATTTTCTTGTTTCAGTTCACATATGGGGATACTCTGGTATAAGAAATTTTGTGCCATGTAGTGTATTGCCACAAATAAGGTAATTACAGGTCTTACCTACAATAACCTTACATTAATCAGGGTTAAAAAAAATAAGGTTTCTTAAAAATCCCTCCATGGGAATAATCACAATTAATTTGTATAGAATAATGAAAAAATAGCTCTTTTCATATGGTTATACACAAACTATATAAATTACAATCTATTTAATTTACATTTCAAGTATAAACATTTTTACAATAATAATATTCTATAATAGGACCTATCTAGGAATTGTCAGGTGTAAATAATTATGTGAACTTTTGACACTATTACTATCAATAGGGCCATAATAAAAATGGTAGAAAACACTTTATGTTCAAGTACCTAAAGTTACACAAGCACATATCATTCCCTAATTCTATTACAGTAATATAATTCATACCATACTTACCTAATTATAGTTTAATAAATTAGCCTTAGTCTTATTCTACGTTCACAGACAATATGTGTACTTTTGGAGCCCATTATTATTGATCCACAGGTTTAGACTTGAAAAAATCTGTTCCTGTTATACATATATGTATGTATAAACTTGGTTTACCTTATCCCATAGTACATACTTGATAAGTATAGAAATAATGACTCAATTAAGGTACTATTTTTCAAAATATATTTTAGGAAATTCCAAGGAAAAATATCTGGATAAACACACACACACACACACACACACACACACACACACACACACACACATATTCAACAGAATTGCTTGTCAACAATATTTTACTATAGCTACTTAAATATGTAGTGCTTAAAATATAACATGACAAATTAGAAAGATCTGGCTCTCTGGGTCGGCTACAGCAGGCACAAGAAGTTGAGTTTTGTCAATGAAGGTGCTAAAGGAGGATAACAATAAAGAGACAGGATTTCATCTAAAGAAGTTTCCACAATGGAAATTCTATGTGTGTCACAATTAAATTTCAAGACAATTTTTGCCCTGCTTCTCTAATTTACAATGAGAAATCCTCTCAGCACACTCAGGAGCTAAGACACAATCAACAATTGCATTTCTATTTTTATTTGAAGAGACACAAGTGTGTGATAAGCAGATGTAACAAAGGCAAGACGTGTGGGCCTTCAAGATATTCTGTGAATCTTAGAAGTTGAGGAATTTCAGAATCAGAATAGGGTGAGCTCTCCATTTTAATTTTTATTAGGTCTGTGGATTTATTTTAATATCTTAGAACATCAGTTTCTTCATTTAGAAAATGCAAAAATATGAGATGTATTTTATGGTATTTGATTAAAATATACAAATTCCTTATAAGGCTGTAAGACCTGCTTGTGATTAATTAAGCAATTAATAAATCACAGCTATTGAAACTATTGATGTTGCTGTTAATGCTTGAATATAATTTTGTATAGTAAATCTTCGCAGGCTTTTATTTGATAGTTATAATTTATCCTTAGTTTTATTACTTCAATTTATTTTTATTTTTATTCACATACAAGTGAAACTAAATAATTAAAATATGCTATTCTTTAGAAATTATATTTTATTGGCAATTTTTATGTTATTTGTAATGTATATTTAATTTTTCACTTTTTTCTGACTATCTCTCTGGCACACTGAATACAAGAAATGTGCAAGAACAGAGTAGGAGGATTTAGCTAAACAGGATGGTTGAGAATTAGGAAAGGCTTCTAAGGAAGTCACCAGGAGGAAGTGTTTCTGAGACTAAGATTGAAGAAGAGTAGACACTAGTCAGGTAAAGAAAACAGAGGAAGGCACCAGGCAGTAGAGCTGCTGTGTTATAAAGAGATATGCAGCATCATATTTTTGAGTAAATACTAAAACACTTTTGTGTGTGTGTAGGAATTAAGAGACATGATTCCCCAGGAGGTAAGAAAAAGATTACAAAGGACAATTCACAAAATATGTACCACGAAAAGGCTGACGTTTAGTCTGAAGATGCCAGCGATGAAGGGAAAAAGTGAAGATTGGAAACAATCATGAGTAAATAGACAACTTTCAGAATGGGAGAAAATATTTGCAAACTCTATAGCTGATGGGGGCTGAACACAGGGATTTTAAAATCTCAATGGCAAAAAGAAAAAAGAAAGAAAGCCTGATTTAAAAAAAAAAAATGGGCAAGAGATGCAAAAAAATATTCCTGAAAAGAATAAATGCAAACAGCCAATAGGTATATAAAAGATGCTAACTAGCACCAATCATCAGGGAAGAGCAAATCAAAACCACAATGTGATGTGTAGTGTATTACCTTTTCACGCTAACAGAGCTGTATCACATTATCAGCCATAATCTTTTAGAAGTATCAGGTATATAAACTGGCTTATGTTCTTCAAAGAACATTTGAGCTATTTCTTTTGTTTTTTTATTTCTTTGTTTTTGTTTTGTTTTGTTTAAATTTTTGGTCGTACTGGGTATTAAACTCAAAGGTGTTCTAACCCTGAGCTATATCCTCAGCCCTATTTTACATTTTTGTTTTGAAACAACGTCTTGCTAAGTTGCTTAAAGTCTCACTGAGTTGCTGAGGCTGGTCTTGAACCTTCAATCCTGCTGTCCTAGCCTCTCAAATACTGTGATTACATGCTTGCTTGTGCTACCATGTCCAGATGAGTTTTTTATTTATTTATTTATCTATTTATTTATTTATATTTACTTTTATCACTATTTAGAGAAATATTGTACTTCTCACTAGAGGGAGATGAAGCAAGAAGCCATTTAGTCCGTATTCTATCTATAAAAACCTCTGCAGAAAACGTGAAACAATAGGTTGGTACTTACAGCACTATACCAGAGGAATTTAAAAATATAATGTGTGCATTTTAATCCTGGCTCTGAAATAGTTATGAAGAAAAGGTGAAGAAGTGGTTGCACAACTTCCATGATACATGATTTCTTGTTTTGTAGTATGTAGTTGAAAAATGTCCCGCCTATATTATATATATTTAAAAGCACTTTAAAATATGTAAATTATATGTAGGTATATGAAATATAGTTATATTAATATGTGAACATATAAATGGGTATGGATATACATATGTACATAGGTTTCAATATATATTAATACAATATACATATACCTATAGTATGTGTATGTATATGAACATTGTGTTGTGCATATGTGTATAGATATATGTGCTTGCATCTATATACAGAGTCCATGAAAATGACAAGATAAATACAATCTACTCAAGTAGTCCATTAAGGATAATCTATCGATATTAACCACCAAATCTGAAATTTTATGCATTCATAAATTATAGATATTAAAGTTAACATACAAAGAAATATAAATATATTATATAATCTGTATGTTATATGAATTAATGTAAGTTATTTTTAGGTACTTTCTCTTTGTGTGTGTGTGTGTGTGTGTGTGTGTGTGTGTGTCTGTGTGTGTGTTTCAAATGAGAGAGTTACAGCCAGGCGTGGTGGCACAAGCTTGTGATCCCAGCATTTGGGAGGCTGAGACCAGAGGATCCGGGTTCCTGGTCAGCCTCAGCTATCTAGTGAGGCACTACATAACTTAGTGAGACCCTATTTCAAAATAAAGAATAAAAAATAGGGCTGGGGGTGTAGCTTGGAGGTAGAATGCCCCTGAATTCAATAAATAAGAGAGTTGCTATCTGAGCTATTTCTTAAAATAGATTTAAATTAATATTTGTGTAATAAATACATTATTTTATTCATTAATAAATTTGCCAATATTTATTATGCTTTTGTATTTTAGTCAATGTTTCCTTTCCAATGTATTTAGTAAACTCTCTGCATGTTACCTATATACAGCCAATGACAGTTGGATACATCACACTAATTAAGTGCCACATTGGATAACTCTTCTCAAATTTTCCACCTGCATATTTGATATAAGCCTTTCAAACTGGAGGGAACAGTGACAACAAACCCCTGAGCCACATTCTGTGATTGAGAGAATCAGTTATCATGGTGTCTATGGAAGCAAAATCAATTCATGTGTTCTGTCATCCTTAGAAAGCACTCTCTAACATGCTGTCAGCAATAAATTTTACAGGATTTCCCCAAAGTCAATTGCTCCTTCTATTTGGGATTAAGATAAAAGCAAATTGATTTTTCTCATACATAGTGGGGGAAGAAGAGAAGAGATACTTCTAGTCTGTGTGCCTTTTTTTTTTTTTTTTTTTTTTAACTGACAGATTTCTCCTGCCTCACTAATGTGAGGTCCTTACTTATTGAAATTCTGGCTGTGACAAGCACTCAGGCATAACCAACACGAATGCAATTTCCCTTAGATTTACCTTCTATGCAAGTTAGAAGGAAATTCATTTCTGAGTAAGTTATTTCTAGGAACATTAAAAGATAATAAGGCAACTATTTCTAATATTTCAACTGGGATCACTTCCAGAATATCATATTTGATTTGCTTTTTCTTTATCTTCCAGAAACTAGTGATAATCATAATTATGTTTTTTTTTACTAAAATTCAGAATTAGAACTTAAAAGTTTTTAATAAGCCTTTTTTGTAAAAGATTTTACCAAAAATCTCTTCATAAACCTTTTGTAAAATGTTTTCTTGATAGATGGAGACAAAGAATCCATCTGCAAACAATCATTCATAGATAATGCTTACATTTTTAAAAAGAGGTTTTGAGTCTGTAGAGAAATTGTTACATTCTTTTTTTTTTCCTTTTGAGTAGCAGTGTAGGTATATAGATGAGTCTAAGAGAATTTTTTCAAGTGAATTAGAATTTGCTAGAGACATGCATATAAACTATCTGGTGAGGAGTAACTAAAAATTACTGCAGAAGAAAAAAAAGTGAACAGCAATACAAAATAATTAAATATTCTTTAAATCACTCTTTACTTTGGTAGGCTGAATATTATATTGATGCTTATGCAGATGGTAACAACTGAAACTTATTTTTGTAAGATATTACAGGGTAGGTATTGCTAGGTTACTTTCTAAGTAGAACATTAAATATCTAAATTAAAATTAGATACAAATTTATCCTGTCTGTGTTTCAGACTATAGGCACTATTTCATTCAACTTTCTACTAATAAGTTGTAATATTATTTGTAAACAGCACAGTATAAAGATGAAGATGCAGATGATTAAATACATTTGGGACATGATGGAAATCATATTAGTCTTATATGTTCAAGGATATGTAATATATTAAATGTTAAATAGTAAAAGTGAATGTTAGTCTACCATCCAGTAAAATGTATAAAAGCTAATAATAATCTAGTTAAGTAAACTGTACTTAATTTTGCCATCACTTTCAATTTCATACATAAAATCTCACCAAAATCTATGTTGGTATCTATGAATTTTTAACCTAGGAGTGATCATATTGAATAAGGAGAAATGAAAACTTGTAATTATAATTAGCAATTTTATATTCTTAGATTTGAAATAAATTAGTTTGCATTAGGTAGAGGAAGAGAAAAAGATGTCAGCTTTTCCATATTAACTCTTTAAATAAAACTTTAATAAATAAACCGCACTACCAAAAAAAAAAAAAAAACAGATTAGAATCAATGCCTTTATAAAAAGGTACTATAGGCACTATATTATCTTAGAAAAACATATTATTTTTAAGACATTATTTGAAATAGTTTGGAACTTATAATAGAATTTGCTAATTAGTTTTCAATTAGTCTATTTAGGTATTTGCTCTTACTGATTATCTATAATTCCTGAAGAAATTTAAGCATTTCCATTTATTTTAGATACTGTGAAGTTGACATTAACTGATATGAGATTTTTTTTTTTTTTTTAGTTTTGCTGATACAGCTTTAAATATATTTTTTCCAGATGAAAGCAAAACATGACTCATCTAAATAAAACATCTTCTTTTCAGAACTAGGCTTAGAGAGACCTGAATTTCATTACCTATTCTTGTCACCCTGGGAAGCTCATGTTTCTTAGACTCAGTAAGGAGCCTGATTTTCCCTGCAGGTGTTTGCTTCTTTGCATTCTTAACAGAAACTCTGCAGTGTGCCATAAGGAATCCTGTGCCAGCCAGCTGAGATTTTAGTAGACACACCTCCTACCACAAATGACTCTTATCATTAGTGAAAAAATTCTACCCAGGAATAAGTGACACTGGGGAGTACTGAGAATGTTTTGTATCTACCAGATAGTTTGATCACTAGGACAATTCTATCATTTAAAATCAAACCTAATTTTGAAAAATCTCAAAATTTATATATGATAATTCTTTTATATCAGTTAATTTTTGTTACTGCTTTATCCAATTTTTGGTCCTTAAATTTATCACCTGCACTTGCATTTATTTATATAATATGATTTTTTTGTATATGGTATGACAACTACAAAGACAATGTTCTTTCCATCAATCAATGTTAGCATGCACAGGTTATGTCCACACATACAAAAGTGTTTGTCTTATGCCTCATGGTTTGTTAAGAGGGTAAATTATTGCAACATTCAATATTGAAAAAAAAAAAAACAGTTTAAAAACTGTATTAGGCTTACAAAATATGTTTCCTGAGTAAGTTTTCTAATAAGATTTAATTTCCCATACTCTAAAAAGGGAATAACAGTATTTCCTTTCTAAGACTGTAGTGATGTTCATTTATATAAAAATATGCAAAGAATCTTTGAAACTCTTTAAAATATCTGAGGTATTTACAGTGGTATTTGCTAGTATTTTTAATTATATAATTGTTTACAAAAAGTATCCCAGAAAAACATTCCAGGCATGATGGCACACGCCTGCAATCCCAACTATTCTTTGAAGCAAATAAGAATAAAAATAGTTAAATTATTATATAGAAAGCACATATTAGGTAATTAGTAAATGAGAAATATCTAAAAAACTTAGAAATTTGATTAGAATTGAATATGAATACACCTGTAATACCTGTTCTAAATGTTTTAAAAATCACTACTGAAAAGTATAATAGTCCATTCCTGCTATGATTTGAATGTTTTTGTTCCACTATATTATATGGTGAAATTTTAATCTTCAATGCAACAGTAGCAAGGGGTGGAGAGTTTAGATTATGATTAGGTTATGAAGGTTCCTTTCTCATGAATGGGGTTAATGACCCTATAAAAGAGGCTTCAGACCGGCTATGGTAGTACACACCTATAATCCCAGAACTTGGGAAGCTGAGACAGGAAGATCACAGGCTTGAGTCCATATCAGCAACTTAGTGAGACCTTGTTTCAAAATTTAAAAATAAATAAATAAAATAAAAAGGAATGGTGTGTAGCTCCAAAGAAGAATGGTCCTGAGTTCACTCCCCAATACAAAAAAGAAAAAAATACTATTTTTTTTAAAAAAAAGGAAAAGTGAAGAAAAAAGAGGCTTCATATGCCTTCCATCATGTGCTAGCTTATCAGCAAGGTACTATCTTGAAAAATTTGAGACTAAGCCTTCACTGGACCCTGAACAGGCTGCCACCTTGGTCTTTGACTTTCAAGCCTCCAGAATTATGAGAAAATAAATTTCTTTCCCTTAAGACTTACATTTACCCAGTATCAGATATTTTGTTACAGCACCACATGTAGTTTGAAGGCAAGTACCACACTAGCTCCTCATCAAGTTTGTTAATTCTTTTTTTTTTGTTGTTGTTGGTTGCATGTTTTATTGTTGTTGTTGTTGTTGCAGTACTGGGGATAGAACTCAGGGGCATTCTACCTCTGAGCTACACCCTCAGTCCTATTTTTTCTTCTTTCTTTTGAAAAAGGGTCTCACTAACTTGTGGAGGGCCTCACTAAGTAGCTGAGGCTGGCCAGATCCTCCAGTCTCAGCCTCCCAAGCACTGGGATTACAAGAGTGCACCACCATTTATTGAACAAATGAATTAAATGAACAGAGCATGAATAAAATCAGAAATTAGTCCTCGAGGGACTTCTGCTGGATAATAATGTGTAAAATTGATAGCTGGCTTTATAATGACTATAGTGCAAGGCAATAAAAGTTATGTGTGCCTTGAAATTAGGTCAATCTTGGGTTAAATCTACATTTTATACTCATAAGCTCTGTAAGTGCAAATTGTTAACCTTTCTAACCTTTGATTTCTTAACTGTAAAGTGAGATTAATGAGGATGACCTCTAAGGGCAGCTTTCTTATATACTTTTATTGGTATCTTATAACAAAGTCAGTTCCTAACATGTGACACATCTGCCCTTTCCTTTTGTCAACATGGATAGAAATAAATACTGATTTTCAATATTTTAAGTGGCTTTATGTCACTTCACAAGCATTCTAAAAAAATCACTTGTTCCACTATCTTCGAAGTCCTTAAGTAACTTTAAATAGAAACTAATAATTTTTCATCTTATCATGAGCATTCTTCATCTTTCACAGTGAAATATGACAGTGGATTATAAGCATTTCCCAAAATAGGCCAAAGAACAGAACTAAACCACTTTGTCAAACAGTTTGATCTACTTTATATTTATAAGATGTTCTACCCTATAACAGAAAATACATATTCTAATCAAATGTACATGAAATCTCCAAAATGGCCAATCATAAAATATCTTAATATGTTCCTGAGAATCAAAATCACATACTATATGATCTGATAACATTAAAATCAACAAAAATATAAATAAAGTTTTATAAATGTTTATTAATGCTTAAAAAATAGTCAAGGGATTTTAAATAGCCCGTGCTTCAATGATGTAGTCACTAGGGAAATTAGATAATAGTTTGATTTGAATTAAAATTAAAATTGTATTTTAAATTTGAACATTTAACTATAGCAGTGGATATAAAGCTATAGCAACAAATAGTTATTTTAGAAAGAAAAGAACAGTGAAAACGAGTGTTCTATGATTCCAACTTAAAACAAAAAAAAAATGAGTAAGTAACACACAAAATAAATAGAACTGAAGAAGTAATAAAGAGAAAATCCAATGAAAAATTTTAAAGATTTTTTTCTTTTTTAAAGATAAAAAGATGAAAGAAAAAAACCAAATATTTGATTTCATTTCTGGGGAAATGAACTATAGGAATTAAAAAGTATATCACTAATTTCTGGGGATGAAAGTAGTAGTTCACTACCCAGGAGTGGCTGAAAATTTTGAGAGATGGCACCACTCTGTGTGGATTATGCCAGTGGTTACATGAGAATGTGTACTATGAAAGCATTAGAAATTCACACACAACATAATAAGAATACAGTTGTATTACTTCATATTGAGCCACGTATTACAAATAATCTTTCTGAGACTGAGTGGTGAAAAACAATTTTTTAGAAAAAATTCCTATTGCATAAAATACTTTTATCAAAGTATAGAAACTAAATAAATAATGCTGGGGAAATGTTATTAGGAAAAATTTCAGAGCAGAGAGTGGAGATGGGAGCCATCTTGGAGAGTCTGCACCAGCTCTAGCTACTGCTGGGACCCTGCAGCTCTCAGAGGCAACTCTGGCAAGGAAGCAGAATTTTGCTGAATCAGTGATTGCACAAAATCATCATCAAATGCAATGACATTCTTCTCTCCATACTCTAATACATCAGGACTATGACTCCCCTGACTGCCCAGCCAAATCACCCAGCGAACTCCTGAGACTGCAGCTGAAATGCGACCAAAAAATAACAAGATCTTCGTGCAGGGTCCCCACCTATATTCCACCTCCTCAAGACTACTATGAATCTACAGACCAACCAACCAATATGTCCAGTGAACTCCTATAACTGTAGCTGAATTT
This sequence comes from Graphiurus murinus, assembly GCA_004027655.1. NCBI lineage: Eukaryota > Metazoa > Chordata > Mammalia > Rodentia > Gliridae > Graphiurus > Graphiurus murinus. Next base: position 94,474 of record PVLC010001478.1, read on the forward strand.
ATCCCTTCTTTCAGGGACCCTAGCAGCACTCATCAAGGCTATGAACTTACAAACCATCCCAACAGGAGTTTCCATAGCTACAAGGATCTGCAAGGCAACAAATATGCCTATGGGGTCTGTGAGTTTGCAAATCATCCCTGTGGAGGTGGGGGTGGGAGCTATACTCAGACATGACAGAAATGTGAATTAGTAGAAATTCCCTAGGGACAATCAGGGCAGGTGGGACCTGGGGTTGATAGTTCACTACATCCCTGTAGAGTCTCCAACAATCACCACAGGACCACTAGCAGTGGTGTCTGTGGGGTGAAATAACTCAGATAACCATGCTGCAGGCTAGGAAGGCCATAGACTTGAGCTCCACAGTATTTGGGCACCACAAGCACCAAGGCCTGAGGTCAAGTAGGTCTCACATGATCTCAGCTGACCAGAGCAGCAGCAATGTCCCTGGAAATAAATAACTGAGCAAGCCAAACCCCAGCTCAGAATGAAATAATCTCTCCCTGCCAGAGCTGGGGTCCTGAAAGCAGAGAGGGCAAGGGATATCAGCAGTTTATCTGATAGTAACTATAGGCTGGGAATGCAACACTCTCTACTGAGTTTGTGACTTGCAAGCATGTAGGATTGTGACTACAAGAACTCCATGTGATTGAAACCAGCAGATCAATGGTGGTCCCATCAAAGCTCAGCCAGGGGGGGCCAAAAGCTCAGAACATAGTAACCTCAGGCCATGCTGAGCTTAGGCCCCATGACCACAGAGGACAGAGGTCAGTGCTTTGCAGCATTTCATGAGTTTGCAATCAGAAGAGCATTGGTGGTGTTCATGAGACATTATATCCCAACTGACAGTCTTTTCTATATGCCAACCATGAATCCACTGAGAAAGAAAACCAGAAAACGATTCCATCAACAATAACCTCAAAAAAGTATATACCTAGGAATAAATCTAACCAAGAAGGTAAAAGATAGCTACAATGAAAACTGTAAAACACTAAAGAAAGATATTAGTTCTTAAAAGATGGAAAGATCTCCCATGTTCTTGGATAGGTAGAATAAATATTATCAAAAGGGCTATTCTACCAAAAGCAATCTACAGAGTAAATTAAATCCTAATCAAAATACCAATGTCATTCTTCACAGAACTAGAATAACCAGTCCTAAATTTCATATGGAGAAACAAAAAACCCAAAATAGCCAAAGCAATTCTTAGCAATAAGAACCATGCAGGAAGCATCACAGTTCCTGACTTCAAATTATACTACAGGGCTATAGTAATAAAAACAGCATGGTATTGGCACAAAAACAGACACATAGATAAATAGCACACATTAGAAGATATAAAAAGAAATTCACAGACTTATAGCCAATTGATTTCTGACAAAGGCATCAAAAACATACATTGGAGAAAAGACAGTCTTTTCAACAACCGGTGTTGGGAAAACTGGTTATCCATTTGTAGAAGAATGAAATAAAATCCCTACTTCTCACCCTGTACAAGAGTCAACTCAGAATGGATCAAACATCTGGAAATTAGACCAGAGACTTTCAAATTATTAGAGGAAGATATTGGTCCAACACTCTAACATATAGGCACAGTTAGAAACTTCCTCAATAAGATCCTCAAAGCTCAGGAAAGTAAAACAAGAATTAATAAATGGGATGACATTAAACTAAAAGGTGTCTGTCAAGATTCTAAAGAGAAAGTCTATACAATGAGAGAAGATTTTTGTCAGCTATTCCTCTGATAGAGGACAAATATCCAGAAATACTAAAAGATTTAACAATGAAATAACAACCCAATCAATAAGTGTGCAATAGAATAAATAGACAATTCACAAAAGAAGAAATATAAATGACCAATAAATACATAATAAATGTTGAACATCATTGGCAATCAGGGATATGCAGACCAAAAATACACGGAGATACCATCTAACCCAACCAGAATGGCAATCAAGAAGTTAAACAACAATACATGCTGGCAAGGATGTGGGGAGTTATGAACTCTTCTACATTGTTAATGGAATTGAAAATTAGTACAGCCACCATGTAGATCAGTGTGGAGATTCCTCAGAAAAGTGAGAATGGATCCACCATGTAATCCAGCTATGCCACTCCTGGGTATATTTTCAAAGGGACTGAAATCAGAGTATTATAGTAATATATGAATATCCATATTTATAGCAGCACAACAGCCACAATAGTCAAATTATGGAACCAACTTTGGTTTCCATAAACAGATGAATGGATTACAAAATTGTGGAGTGTACACATGATGAAATTCTACTCAGCAATAAAGAAGAACAAAATTCTGTCATTTGCAGGAAAATGAATGGACCTGGAGAACATTAAGTGAGATTAGCCAGTCACAGAAAATGAAGGGTCATATGTTTTCTCTCATATGCAAAAGCTAGGGAGTAATGGGCATTCCAGAAGGCTTTCAGATAACGGAGGAGAAATTCCAGTGGAGCGAGGGAGGGGGTCTAGGGGAAGGGGAGAGGGAGAATCAATGAGGAAATCACATCTATTTATAGTATGTACATATATGAGAATATCAATGCCAATAGCTATATCCTATAGGGGTCAAGGGGTGAAATGTAGAGAGAGCTGGTGGAAAACCCACAAGTGTTATGTGCATGTATGTCACCATCTCTAAGAAATTCATTTTGATATGAGATTGTAATCTACCAATAAGTATAAAAAAGTAAATTTTTCTTAACTAAAATGAAATATTACATAATTAGAGTATCACTTTCTTCTTTCAAATAAAAGTTACTTTTTCTGAGCCCTGAAGTACTTGAAATTAAATTTGTTTAATCTTATAATATATTCATAAACCTTCCCCAAGTCATCAGAATTCTTATACTTATGGAATTCAATTTATCTCAGTTCACCTGTACTAAATGTATGTCACTATTATGAAATTTGCCCCTAATTCATAAATAAAAAATGATCAATTTTAGGAAGAAAATACATTACTACTTAATAATTCTGTTCACTTGCTCTTTTTATTAAACCACAAAATATTTTCTTAATCATCTAATTTATATGAAAGAGTACAAATGATACCCATGAAATTGGGCAGCCTTAATGTTTTAATATTTACTGATAGTTAATATTTTTTAGATACATGTGTAACCCCCATATTTTCTCAGAACTTTTCTTGCAATAAACTAAGCACCTATTTTTTTGCACATATTTGGACTAGGAAAGAAAAGTACAGGTCAGAGGCACACACAAAAGGACAAGTGCTCTGAACCTCTGGAACTGGAAATTACTGGTATTATTTCTGCGATCATGTAATTTTGCAGGTGAGTTACAGAGATTTTGCAGGAATAATTAAGGTTACTAATCATTTGTCCTTCAGATACAGAAATTGTCCAGGTTGGTCTAATCTAAGCAAATAACCCTTAGAAGTTGAGAGTTTTCTTTGGCCCGTGGTTGTAAGGAAATTCAAAGAGCTTTGACTGTGATCAAAATTCGACCAAAGAGAGGCATTCTGTGGCTGTATTTAAACCATCATCAGGTGGAATGGACCTGCCTGCAGCCTCCCAGAGCCCACAGCAATACCCAGATCAGTGCCAGCAAACAGGCAGACTCCTGGATCCTGCCAGCAATCTGAATGAGCTTGGAAACAGATTCTTCCCCATTATCTCCAGAAAAGACCCAGCCAAACCCAACTCTCAGATTTCAGTACATTGTGAGGCTAAGCAGAAAACCCAGTGTGGCCCAACGGAGCTTCTAAACTTCAGCACTGTGAGATAGAAAGGGATTATTGTTTCCAGCCACCAAGTTTGTAGCAAATTGTTGAGCAGCAGAGGAAAATTAGTATTAATTAGTATTAATTTGTCACCAGTTATGGTGAAAAAGGTGGGGGAGGGTTGAAAATGAAAAATTTCTGGTACAAGGATGGAACACACACACACACATACATAGCAGAAATTGTGACAAATGTATTGACTATATATTTATCTACTGGGTGTTGAAAGGAATGTTACTATCACATTCACCTATGAATCAGTACATGTACATATCATTTCCTTTTCTAGTTTCTAATTAAATTCTCCAAACTTTATTAAATAGCAATTATTTTAAGTTCATGGTGAAATAGTGAGACTAAAGTTCTTAGAGGCTGGAAGTATAGTTCAGTGGTAGAGATCACTGGCATAGCATGCACCAGGCCCTGGGTTGGCTCCCCGACCCCCCCCCCCAAAAAAAAAAAAAAAAGATATTTCCTCGACAATTTCTATTTCTTACAGTACTTTGTGAAGAATGAAACACACCTGTCAAGCTTAAAAGTCAAAAAGAAATATAATAAATTACATTTATAAAAGATGGCTAGTAGGCCAGGAGATTTTCCTTTTGAAATAAAATGATATTTAAATGTGTTCTCTTGTTTCTTATTTACCTTTCACAAAACTACTGAGAGGACAGATTTAAGCAAAGATACTTATTAAAATAAGGTTCAAATGCAAAGTCTACTATTAGTGGCTACTTTTAAAAAACTTTGAAATTGTAAAATACAATACAATATATAGACTAAATTGCCCTTTTTTTAAAAAAAAAAAAAAAAGTGGAACAGTTTAGAAGACATTGTACACCTATCAAATGTAATGCCAAGTTTTAGACGGAGAAGGACTCTACGGGGAGAAAGGAAACTTTTTTAAAATCCCTGATTCGTAAGCATCAAGCTCAGATGAAACAGTGATCCATGAATTGCTTCTCTATCAGTAATATTTGAGTTTGGGAACTGACACAATGTTTGACCACAGTTGTAAAGCTGGTGCTGGAATGCAAGTTTGTCAGAAGTGAAATTTCAAAGAGGAAGATTCAGCGGGGCGTGGTGGCGCACGCTTGTAATCCCAGCATTTGGGAGGCTGAGACCGGAGGATCCGGGTTCGCAGCCAGCCTCAGCTACCTAGTGAGGCACTCTGCAACTTAGTGAGACTAGTTTCAAAATAAAGAATAAAAAAAAAAAAAAAAAATAGGGCTGGGGGTATAGCTCGGAGGTAGAATGCCGCTGAGTTCAATCCCTAGTACTGCAAAAAAAAAAAAAAGAGGAAGATTCAACCTCAGATTTTTATTTACTTCCCCTGAGGAAACAAGAGGAAGTAAATTATTTGCAATTCCTTATAAGCTTGTGTCAACTCAAATTCAGATTCGGTGGCATTGAGAATCCTATAAACCACAGGGTCATCTTATAACAACACATGACATCCAATGAAACTCAGTTACCACATCGACTTACTTTTTTCACTAATTCTTCTTTAGATTTTTTGAAGCATTGACTTTTTTTGACATTTGCATAGGCACAGATTCTGTTTTAAATCCCACCTACGCATACATGTTCCTTTAAAAATTGGTCGTGGTTCTCTTACACATGAAAATAATAAGCATCTGCTTGGAAGGCTTAAGATGGTGACTACTGAATTTTAGAGTTTATCTTGAAAGGTTGGCATTTACCTTAAGCTAGCATGTGTCTCATATGAACAATGGTGTTGATGAAATATTACATAGATACTCGGAAGAAAAAGAAGACAAATGGTCATCTAATTCCCTAATTTTTGTTTCTCACTCTGCATAATAAGGGTAAATATTGTCATACAAGGATTCTTGCTGTGATTTTTGTACCGATTCCATATATACATAGTTTGTCACCTGAAAAGCACATAATCGAACAATTTGTATCATCTTCATATTTTAGTTCTAGTAGATTGGGGTATCCTATACTATTTGAACAAACGGTTTTAGCCATCTTTTTACATTGGCTATGTAATGCGTAACAATGTTTTGAGACATAAGGTACGTCTCTCTCTCTCTATCTGTTCTAGTTTCTCTATCCATGCATTAGTTATGAGCTTTTGTTTTACTCATAACCTGTACAGCTTATGGAATAATAAAAATATGTGCAGAATCAAACGATGTACAGCTGAATTCAAAATTAAATCATTCTGCACCTGTGTTTGCACTTTTATAGCAAACAAAATACCATGCATATGAGAATAATAAGTAGGTAGCCTTGGTTTGCTGGCATAATTTTAGAAACAATCTAAAATGAACAGTAGGACTTGGGAATTAGCTAAAACAACGTTTAAGAAAACGTGTGTGTCTACTTAACTTTCCTATTTTTTATTTTTTACAACAGATGAGGTAAGGTGATGTAAAATTCTGAGAATCTGGAAATTACACAAAAAAACTCATTAAGTAATGTTGGCTTTTTTCAGATATTTAGATGTTACTTAATGCAGCAGTGCATGAAGTAGCAGAATGAGTGCTTGCAAAACTGATTCCCTTTGTATTGCTAATAGACATTTGGGTACTTTTGTATTTTTCTAATAATGAAAATTTGATCAGAGGAAAGTGCTTTAGTGAGAAAAATAATACTCTGATGCTCCTTTAAAAATTATAAAGTTTTGTCATTTATTTTTGCAAAATACACAAAATCTATATTGATGATAAGTGTGGTGTTATAAATATGTGTGAAAATGATGATTCTTATACTACCAAGGGGCAATTTTTTTTTTTGCGGTACTGGGGATTGAACTCAGGGGCATTCTACCTCCGAGCTACACCCCCAGCCCTATTTTTTTATTCTTTATCTTGAAACCTAGTCTCCCTAAGTTGTGGAGAGCCTTACTAGGTAGCTGAGGCTGGCCTTGAACCCGGATCCTCAGGTCTCAGCCTCCGGAATGCTGGGATTACAAGCATGTGCCACCACGCCCGGCTCCAAGGGGCAATTTTAATTGACCTGTAATTGCTAATTGCACATATATATGGGGTACATTGTGATGATTCAATGCATGTATACAATGCATAATGATTAGATTATGGAAGTTAACTTTTTATCTCTTTATCACTTATTTGTGCTTACAGCTTTCAAACTACTTTTCTTCTTCATAAAGTATATGACAGGTTTCTGTGCAGTAGTCAAGGGGCTGTACTGTAGAACATGGTAAAAATGTTTTTTCTATCAAACAATATTTTGATAGCTACCATCCTGTTGTGTTCTACTTCTTCTACCCTTCTGTTATGGTTTGAAAGTAAAATGTCCCTTGGACATGCAGCCTTACCCCATACTTGGAGGAGGGTGTGGCCTTTAGGACTCTGTGTGTCCCTTACTCTCGCCTCTTGCCTCTCTGCATCCTGCCATGATACCCTAAGGACCTGTTGCCCTGACACCTGCTTGGCAGCTGGTGTAAATGGACTATATATATGGACTGAAATCTCCAGACCCATACACAAATAAATCTTTCTTCTTCTAAGTGTTACTTACATGTCAGGTGCTTAGATCACTGTGGTGAGAAGTCTGGTTGAAAAAACCTTCCTAGCCTCCAGCAATCAAAATTTGACTGTTTCTTTGTTGAGATCAAATATGAGTTGGAATATGTGGTATTTGTCTTTTTATGTCTGGCTTATTTCACATAATATTCTACAATGCCATTTATTTTTGCTATATATGACAAAATTTATTTCTTGTTTCAAGTTTTATAAGAATGATCAAATCTATTTAAGTACATGGAAACAGATCAAGGTTGTGATTTGATTTGATTCTGAGTACCTCTGCACTAACATCCTAAATTTTTAGCTGCAAGAGAAGAGTTGTGGGAGACTTAATTAAAACTTTCATAAGCCAAAATTTTCCAAATGAAACTGAGAGAAAACATATCCTGAAAGATAAACTCTGAAGGAAAGAGTGTAAGTCCAAGAATCACTAAGTAAAAACAAAGGAAATCACAATATTGTCTGGTGTACTCCTTAGCTTTACATTACATGTTAAAAGAACTGAGAAGTCCTATATGGGATAAATATAATTAATTTTATTAACCCCAATTTCCAACTTTTTTGACCAGTAAACATCTTTTTGGTTTTAACAATTTTGCTACTATCTCATATAAAATGTTACAAGAAACTGTGTCACAGGATACATTTTTTTTTCAGATCTATGTCCTTTATTTTATTTTATTTTATTTTTTTTGCGGTACTAGGGATTGAACTCAGGGGCATTCTAGCCCCAAGCTACACCCCCAGCCCTATTTTTTATTCTTTATTTTGAAACCTAGTCTCACTAAGTTGCGGAGGGACTCACTAGGTAGCTGAGGCTGGCCGCCAACCCGGATCCTCCAGTCTCAGCCTCCCGAATGCTGGGATTACAAGCGTGCACCACCACGCCCGGCTTGTCCTTTATTTTATTATTAAACAAAATGAACTTAACATAAGTATGTGTGTAGTTCCGGGGGTATTTGAAGACATTCATTTATACTTAGTTATTAATTTAATTACTTTTTGGTTCTGGGGATTGAACCCAGGGGCATTCTTCCTCCAAGCTACACCCTGAGCCCTTTTTTTTTTATTCATTTCTTCATTCATTTTTTATTTTGAAACAGGATTTCTCTAAATTGCTGAGGTGAGCCTTGAAGATGAATATTCCTATCTCATCATTTTTAAATTAAATATCCTTAAATATATGTGTGCGTGTGTGTGTGTGTGTGTGTGTGTGTGTGTGTGATACTGGGGATTAAACTCAGGGCCTTGTGCATCTAGGCAAGCATTGTAGCACTGAGTCCAATTAAACATATTTCTATGCATTTTTATTTATGTTTACTATTTATTTTGTGTGAAACAATATTAGGCTACTATCTGATTCTGTGAGGTGTGTAGTATTGGGATGCACTTGAGGAAGCACTGGAATTTTATTACTATATTACTTCCACACAGAGTTTTAAACTGGCATAAAGTCCGAATTAATATTCTATTAGTGTCCATGATTCTCATTAGAATTTCAAAAAAGTAAGATGATAACCATCCACTTATTTTAAATATTTCTCTGTTCTTCTAGAGCTTTAGACCTGTAACATCGTAAGAACTGTTATAGTAACTTAAAATGTGAATACTCTCCATTTAATTAATAAGAGATAACTGTCTATCAAGCATGGCTGCAAAGAATTATAGAGTCAGTAGTATATAGAATAATAAGAAGACTTTTCAGCTTAGCCCAGTTTTGAATAAAATAAGTAAAAGTCAAAAGAGTTCAGTGTGGCTTAAAAGATGTGTGAATGAGTTTTCATTTTAGTAATTGAAAATAGTCTTGTAATGAATGATGTCTCTTAATTAATTGCCAAAAATAAGAAATGAAGGTGACTGCAAGGAACATTATCATTGTTTCTTCACTGGATGACATCTCAGCCATGATGCATGCACAGAACTGCCAGCATTATTCCCTTGTCTCAAACACTGGATCAATTTAAATGAATTGTATTATATTAATTATGCATGCTGTTAATATCAATTGGTTTCAAAGAGATCTGTGTTATAATATTAAGCCATATTTCCAATATATATACATATGTATATACATTGTACTACTGGGGATTGAATGCAGTGTCATTCTACCACTGAGCTACACCCCTAACTCTTCTTAAATTTTTATTTTAATTTTGAAACAGAGTCTCACTAAGTTACCCAGGCTAGCCTCGAATCTGTGATCCTCCCGTTTCAGCCTCCCAAGTACTGGAATTACAGGTGTGTTTCACTGTGCCTCGACGAAGCTATTGTTAAATAAGGACTAAAGTAATATATCAAAATCCTAAATCCTAAGCATTTCCTTTTATCTTCGCCAGCTTTCCATGATGCTTTGACTGTAATTCACATTCTGTGCCTATATAGCTATTCATACCAAAAAATAACTTGGTTTGTGCAATTTTGCTTAAATTAATGATCACTGCCTTAGAAAGAGGACAGGAAAACATTACTGGAAAATTCAGTTGCTTGTTAATGGATCTGTCTGTCTATCTAATGAAGGGACAAGATCTATGAGGTTATAGGCTAACGAGAACAGCAAAAGAAAGTGATTTCACCTACTTGCTGGTTATTCAACAAATACATTTACTGACCATGCCAGACCTTGCACAAGTTAGTAACAAGGGGAAATGAATACAATGAAACAATTAAGTTCTGTCTTTTGCAGTTTAATGTCTACTGACAATTTGAGTGGGGACTTATGAATTTGCATTTCTTACAAATTCCCATTGTTTCTCGTGCTACTAGCCCAAGTGTACAGTATTTTTCAGAGTGCTGACAAAAGACACTGAGCACATCTGAAACTCACCATTTGAAATGAAGCCTGTCAAAATTGTGGGGAATAGTGGGTGGGAGTGAACAAGGGGAAAGAGGGGAAGGTTAGATTGTTCTATAGGTCTAGGGAATAAGATTCCATAGAAACAATTTTGTACAAAGAATTAGAAGAGAATGACAAAGAGAAACTTTAGTAAACTCTATGAAGAATATGTCTACCATTAAAAATAGCTAAGCTTTTCTTTTTTTTCCAGACAAAACACAGAAATGATTCAATGGCCTAATGTAGTTGAATGAGAGGTATAAATGAGATTAGATTTCCAATACTGAAATTCTAAACAACAACAAATTCTACTAATTGGAAAGGTCTATTACAATGATCAATATATTTGTAGATATGTTAAGACACATACACATTTACTAGGGGAAAAATATAGTTTATGTTGCTGTGTTATGGACAAGATTATAGCACACAAGTTCCTTAATTTGTGTGTCTATTTACAGGACAAATTAAGCTTTAATCTGTAGGGACTGGAGGTTACTAAAACTTACAAATAAGGACATAGCATGATAGATTTATTTAATGTACCTATAGAGGCTATAATTATCTGTGGGGATAATAATATCTCCTGAAAGATGAAAAGATTCATATATCTTCTGAAATACTTTCCAATTCCTCTGCTTAACAGAATTCTGTAACCCAACTTGGGAAATATGAAATCAATCTGGAGGATTTGTAGCACTTTTGGAGTAAAATAACAAATGACAATTATTGTGCTATGAAACAAAACTAAAGAAAAAAACAAAGTACATTGCAAACAATCTGTCAATACTCTACACTAAACATAGAGAGGTGAAATAAAAGAAAAATTCTAGAAGAATTCCTAGGTTATTGTCTGGTTAAAACAAATATATGGTTAAAAAAAGACATCAAAAAAAAAAAAAAAACAACAAAGAAAAAGGACATCTATCTTTCTTGTAAGTCCAGTTTAGTTTTTGTCATAGTTTGCAGTACCTGTGCATATGCATATCCAGGCAATGCTGTCTAGTAAGCAGTTAGATAAACCAGTCTGAAGTTAATTAGGATTCATGGGAGAGGGATTTATTTTAAAAATGTTATTCAAGTAATTTATCACAGTGAGAGGAGGGTAAAGTTCAGGGCCCCAGAAGTCAGTTAAAGAGAAAACTGATGAGAATTTAAGTGCTCTTGGGTCACAACCTTTTGTGCTTCTGTTTCATCAGATCTAGGAGTATTGGGCTAGAATGAGAGTAGAGAGTAATTAAGAAAAATTAGCACAATAAATTATAATGGGTAAAGTGTTGCTTTTCAAATATGTCAAATAAATACAACATTGCAGGTTACCGTGTTTAGTTACCGAGAGGATAATTTTTCAATTGCTCACATTTTATTAAAATTATCTTTGGATGACATTAATTTACTGTGCTTTCCACATCTTCCTCCTATGTGGGCCCATTGCTAGTCATGAAAGAGAATAAGGTTTGCCTGATGAGAATCACTGAGTCTCTTATTATTAGTGTTGGATTACAACATTTTGATATAAAACAGATTTTAAAAGATAATTCATATTTAAGTTAGTCAATTTCTAATTTTGCCTTGATTATACAATAAAAAATATATGATGGCAAATGCCTCTAATCCCAGTGTTTGGGAGGCTGAGACTGGAGGACTACAGGCTCAAAGACAGCCTCAGCAACTTCTGGAAACTTTCAGCAACTTCTCAAGACCTAAAACAGAAAAATAAAAAGGGCTTGGGGTGCAAATCAGAAGTAGAATGTCCCTGAGTTGCATCTCCAGTAAAATACACACACACACACACACACACACACACACACACACACAGAGAGAAACATATGGTAGAAAAAACAGATTAGGAACACAAATACAAGCAGAAAAAGAAAAGAAATTCAGAAGACTCATATATACAATGTAGAAACCTGATTTTGAAAATTAAAGGCATGTAGATAGAATTGGATATCTATCTATCTCAATTCAGAAAGAAAGCCAGGGCATCTATTGAGATGTCACTCACACACCATGCATGATGATTCCCTGGTATTGTAAGAGGTGTATCTTCAGAGATGAAGAAAGGAACACTGGCATATAGGAACAACTACTAGATATTTTCTAATCAAGCATATGCTGATGACTTATTATCTCATGATATAGACATAGCTTCCCTCCCTACCTAATTATAAAAATAATGTTGTTTTCTGAAAGACTTAGAAGCATAAAACTCTCGGTAAGACTTCAGAGATTATTCATAAAGCCACAGAGAAAACCGATTCCAATTTCTTTGATACAATAGGACAATCACCCACTGGTAATGGGCCAACTTGAAGTGTTCAAACTCAGTATCCACTACTGAGTCATTGCCTGAGTGATCTTGCTTAATTATTTTCACTTCTTCCTGTCCCAGTTTACTCCACCAAAATCCTACGTAGTAATAGCAGCTCATTTATATATTTCTGTGAGAACTACATTAAGGCACTTGAAAAAAGTGCTTAGTAAAGAAGTGATAATGCATTTTTACTCATAAAATTGAACAACCTTTTCATGTTATCATGAGATTCACTCTTTCAGTAAATTGTACTTCTTCATTTTTCTGAAAAACAATGATTTGTTCTCTTAATTCAATTATTTATTTATTTATTTATTTATTTATTTATTTATTTATTTATTTTTGTGATCCTGAATATTAAAGGCAAGGCTGTTCTACCTCTGAGCTACATCTCCAGCCATTTTAATTTTTTATTTAGAAATAAAACGGGGCCTCGCTAAGTTGCTGCACACTGGTCTCAAGTCTGCAATGCTTCTGGCTGAGCCTTGCAAGTGCTGGGATTACAGGCATACCCCACTGAGCTTGGCCCTAGTTATTTTCTTTATATGATTCTCATAGGCATTCACATCTTCAGAAATGCTAATGAAGGTTTAAATAATTTAGTACAATTCTTTTCAGTGGTCAGTGGTGTTGATCTCTTAAGAGTTCTTTCCAAATGCAGGACAGATTATGAAAAGATTCATTTTATAGAAAGAGTGAAGTCAGGAGAAAAAGCCATGTGATATTAATAGATATTGTCTCACAGAAAGGTGAGAAGCTGTTAGAAATACTCGGTGAACATCTACATTGAAAAACAAAAGTGTAACTATTAGGAATGAGGCTACTTTCAAGGATGATATCAGTGCTTCTAAATGCTAAAATTTTTAGAATAAAACACTGTTCATTTAGACAATAATAAGGACATCTCAGCAGTTATTTTTTATATCTATCCCATTTTTTAATTTTTTATTGGTGCATTGTAATTATACCTCTTTTTTAGGTACAAGCTGGTAAAGGCATACATGCACACATTTCTCATTTAACTCTTCCCCAATTCCCACCCCACTCCCTCCCGTGCCCTCCTTCTCAAGTTCAGTTTAGTGATTGATTTTGATATGTTTGTGAAAGTACATCATGTGCATTAGGGTGTTCACCTATCCCCTATCACCTTCAGTTAAGTCACCTTCTTTGCTCATCTAAGGTTTCTCCTTCTTCCTCTAGAGTCCCTCTTATGTCTCACTTTCTCCCTAGCTTCCTCATATTAGGGAAAGCATATAATTTGATATTTTACGTTTTGTGACTGACTAACCTCACTTAGCATGTTTTCCAGTTCCATCCATTTCCCTGCAGATGACATGATTTTGTTCTTCTTTATGGCTGAGTAAAATTCCATTGTGTACATATTCTATAGTTTTGTAATCCCTTCATCTGTTGATGAACATCTTGGCTGGTCCCATAGTTTGGCAGTTGTGAATTGTGAGGCTATAAACATAGATACACATGCATCGGTCTGATAATTTGGTTTCCATTCTTTTGGGTAGATACCCAGAAGTGGTATTGCTGGATCATATGGTAGGTTCATTCCAATTTCTCTGAGGATCCTCCATACTGTTTTCCAAAGTGGTTGGAGTAATCTGCAATCCCACCAACAATGTATTGGGTTTCCTACTTCTACACACCCTTGCCAGTATTTGTTGTTGTTTGTGTTTTTGATGAATGCCATTCTAATTGGGGTTAGGTGAAATCTCAAGGTAGTTTTGATTTGCATCTCTCTGATTGCTAATGATGTTGATCATTGCCTTATACATTTATTGGCCATTTGTATTTCTTCTTTTGTGAAGTGTCTATTTAGATCCTTTGCCCATTTTTTTGATTGGGTTAGTTGTTTCTTAGCTGTGAATTTCTTAAGTTCTCTGTATATTCTAGATATTAATGCTCTATTGGAGGAGTAGCGGCAAAAATTTTCTCCACTTTGTTGTTGTTTGTGTTTTTGATGACCGCAATTCTAATTGGAGTTAGGTGAAATCTCAAGGTAGTTTTGATTTGCATGTCTCTAAGATGTATATTCTTTTGAATATAATTAAATCTGAAATGACTTTAGGTGACACCTGTCTGCCTTCAGTGAAGTGCAAGTAATGTTTATTTCAATTAACAATAAACAATATTTTGTGACATTAATGAATTACTTTTTCTGATTTGATACATCAAGAAAAGGAGAGCAAATCCTTGGAGTTTTGTCCTTTCACTGTGATGTACTCTGTTCTTTCTATCTAGCATATTGTTACACCAACAAGAACTACTATGGAAAGTAAAATTAAATGGCATCTAGTAAAATATGACCCAAAACACTATTTACTCAGGAGTAATAGCTTATGACTTAACGAGATACTTTTTAAAGTCTTGCCTTGGTCAATGTTCTCACTGCTATAATCCAAAAAGATTGTGACCACACAAGTTAGCAGAAGGAAGATTTATTTGCTCACAGTTTTTTGGAGATTCTGGGTTCAGCCCATGTGAGGCTGGGGTCTATGTATCTCAGGACATAGTGACAGAAAGCAGAGATAAGGACAGGGCAATGTTTTGCTCTCACATCATGGAGCCAGAAGCAGACAGAAGGAGCAGGGGGAGGTGAAAGGATATATAATCCACAAAGTCACATCCCCAGTGACCCCTCCTTAGCAATTAAGTTGGCTTTCAACATTACTATCTTGTTTCTGTGAGGGCTAGGGGGATATCCTAAATCCAAACCATTACAAGTCTCAAAATTTCCTTAAAATAGTGATTTATGTTTGTCAGCTATTTACTTCAATATTCATAGTTTAATTTTATGATTAATATAGATAATTATAGTTGAAAGATGTTATAATTATGGCCTATATCCATTTTGGCAATTTTAATTATTCTTAACCCATGTTTAAATTAAGGTAAAACAGTTTGTGAAAGAAATATAAATTATTGGATATCTCTCACGTTTCCCCCCCCCCCCTTTGGGAACTGAACCTAAATATCTCTATAAAATGCTATACTGGAATATTTATTTTAGTTAACCCAAATAACTTTATGTAGCTTTTTGTATTCTATAGCTTCATTGTTTAAATTTCACAAGTATATCTTATTCCTGCAATTAGAATAATGTTTAAAAATATGGATAATTGCTATGCAATAAACTCTTTACAATTTTAAGCACATTTAATTTTAACAATAAAGCTTTGAGAGAACTACTATTATGTTTTCTATTTTAAAATAATAGAAAAATAATAATAATAGAATAATAGAAAAATAATAATTGGTCAATTGATAGGTTAGAGAACTTTCCCAAGTTCATATCCCAGAAAGTATAAAATCAGCTTAGGGTCCAAGCAGTCTGACCTCACAACTATTATACAAATCACATCTTTAAGTAAAAAAATCATTTAAGCAAATCAGATTTCAAAGAGTCTTCACAAACTGAATAGAAAATGGTGAATAAAAATGTTAATTATATTTTTTGTTAAAGTGACAATAGAAGAGACAATTTTAAGTTTACATCATAGTGAATTTGGTGAAGAACACAGGACTATACTTAACTCACAGAAAGTGAGAAATTTTTTCACATGGATATGTAAATGCAAATATGAGTTCAGTAGTTAATTTTCAACACAGACTTTATATAGACACCATGAGGCATAAGCCATGTCAAATGTAACCATTTTAAACATGCCTGAAATAAAGCTCAATATGTCAGTTTGTAAATATGCACGTAAATAAAATTTTATTATCAATAGTCAAAGTTTATAGGGAATTCAAAATAATCATATAATCTATCAACAGAAACTTCAATTTGGAAGGATATTTCACATTTTATCTCTTTTTTTTTCCGATGTACAAATCACTATTTAAAGTCACTTTAAATACTTTTGTTAAAATTCCCTCATCTCCTATAGTGTTTATTATAAGCATTAAAAATTACTACTTTAATTAGGTCACCTTTTTTGCTCATCTAAGGTTTCTCCTTCTTTGTCTAGAGTCCCTCCTATGACCCACTTTCTCCCTAGCTTCCATATATTTTTGAAACTGACTAATCTCACTTAATATAATATTTTCCAGTTCCATCCATTTCCCTGTAAATGCACATGGTGTACATTCACAGATATATCAAAATTAATCACTAAACTAAATATGAAAAGGAGGGAAGGGGATGGGAATGGAGTGGGAATTGTGGAAGGACTAAATAAGTGATGTGGGCATACATGCCTCTACCAGTTTATACCTCACAAAGATGTATGATTACAATGCACCAATAAAAAATTAAAAATTACTTTATATTATTGCAATACCTTAAAACAATTTCAAATCGCCTGCATTTCCAAAAATTTGGCATCTTTAACTTGCCAAGACCTGAAATGCAGACCAGAAAAAAAATCCTTACTTAAATAAGTAAAAATATAAAGGAAGGTGGCACTGTAACATATACCTTGAGTCACTCTATTGGCCTAAACAAGCTAGATTTTTATAAGACACAGAGAAATAATCTTCTATTTTCTTTCATCTACCATATTTTCAATGACTAGGATATATTTCGTGAATGTTTACCTTAATCTGGAATTTACAACTTTCCCTGAAATATTTGGTGTGTCAAGAAATCTTTGTGGTCATTTTTTTATTAGTGCCTTGTAATTATGCATGATAATGCGGTTCAGATGATAGAAACGTACATGCACATAGAACTTGTTGTGTTTCTATGGAGATCTCACCCTGCTCCTTCCTTCTTCCTATACATAATATTAAAATTGGCATTGATAACTTCCTGTATGAACATAGCATTATTTGAACAGCTTCTTTCACCAAGTCTTCACTTATATCTCCCCGCCTTCCTCCCCAAATAACCGTCCAGTATTTTACTAGTTCTCCCTTCACTTATCAGAAGTCTTTTTCGTTTTTCCAACTTCTTTCTGGCTTCCACATCTGAGTAAAAACATACAGCCCTTCAATTTCTGAGCTTGGTTAATCTTATATAACATAATAGTCTGTAGTTGCATCCATTTTCCTACAAATGACATAGTTTTGTTCTTTATGCTGAGTAAAATTCCACTGTGTGTACATACCAGAGTTTTGTAATCCATTCAACTGTTGATGAATATCTAGGCAGGTTCCATAGTTTGACTATTGTGAGTTGTGCTGCTATAAACATAGATATGCATGTATCACTGTCTTTAATTCCTTTGGAAAGATACCCAGGAGTGGTGTAGCTGGGTTGTATGGTGGTTCTCTTCTACGTTCTCTGAGGAACCTCTGCACTGATCTCTAGAGTGGCTATACTTATTTGTAATCCTACCAATGGGGTATAACTGTTTGTATTTTAATAATCATAAGTATTCTATTATATATAATTAAGATTATGTTCATCATTTTTCCTGAATATTCTGATTTTTTCCTTAAGATTTAGTACTAGAAGAGACCCATAAGGACTCAACACTCAATATATGTGACTATTGGGAGGATGTTGTTTCTTAGTTCCAAATCTCTCTTTATTTCTACCTTTATTTATGCTTTGATTCCTGAAGCTAAGGTTCTGACTCTTAAAACAAGAGTTCTTTTGTGCCAATTGCTCCCTCTTCAATTCTGCCAATATTGAAACTAAAGAAGGTGGGAAGAAAGGGAGGAGGAAAAGTCCATGTTCTCTGCTTCTTATGCCCGTCAGCTTAACCAACCACACAGGTAGCACCACTCTGTTCCATCCCTTTTTCTGTTTTTGTGTTTGCTCTTTGGCACTTCCAGAACAAGCACACTGTATGCCTCAGAGAAGTAAGCCTCAGCAAGACAGCACAGGTTTTAGAGATCCAAGTCACACACCCCTCCATGTGGTCCTTCTTGCCAGCTTCTGAGATACCACCACGAGTCGGGCAGTGGCTCTTCCTCAGAAATTTATTTTCCCATAATTGAGTCTCAGAGTGGGCTGAGCCCCCTTTTCTAATCTTTCATGTTCCATTAGCAACAATCTCCTCATTTTTTTCTCCAGCCCTGGATGGGCAGGGGAAGGGAGAGTAGCTGTTTCCTGTTATTATTCTGATTTATTCAGTTTTCTTTTACATCTCTCTAAGACACCTTTGACAGATTTGCTATCTACTTTCTCTCTGTTAAAACGGCTAGTGGGATGACATTTTTCTGACAAGGCATCAATTGACACTACCAACCATCATCATATAAGCAGGACATGAGGTGTTAGTTTTATCAAATCCTCTTGAGCATCATCATGCTAACTAAATTGAAAGATGAAAAGATCATAGTTTTATAGGTGAAAAGAATTCATCATAAAGTAGTAGAAAGAACCTCAAAGACTTTTACTACTCCCTGGAATTACTCTCTCTCTCTCTCTCTCTCTCTCTCTCTCTCTCTCTCTATATATATATATATATATATATATATATATATATGTTGTCATATTATATATATATATGTTGTCATATTATATATATATATAAGTTGTCATATTTTCCAACATTTTACTGATATATATATATATATATAAGTTGTCATATATATATATGTTGTCATATTTTCCAGTATTTACTGATTATAAAGCAATTTCCCTCTTAGAGATTTGAACAATATGTATTTACTCTTCTTCCATTATATATATATATATATATATATATATATATATGGAATTATATATATATATATGGAATTCCATATATATATATGGAATTCCATATATATATATATGTAATTTGTGTTGTTCAGCTCTGTCCAACAAATCCCTTCTTGACAAGAGAACAGAACTTAATCTCACATTGTTGCCTTAAAGAATATGTCATAGCTTCCTAATAAGTATGTAAAAATTTTGTATAATAAAAAATTATACGACAGTATTTTAATAATATTCACCATACATTATTTCTCTACTCCTTTAATTAACTAATTGCTATTTTCATCCATCTAACTATTTTTTCATCTTCATATATACTTATGCAGGTTTAATCCTTATGACACAGTTTTGATTTTCTACCTCTTTTATTATGTGATTGTGATTGTGGTGTGGTCAAGGCCAGGACTAGAGAAAAGATGGTTTTTTGTTTCTTATTGGTTTGTTTGTTTATTTTGATACCAGATTTTTTTTTTCCATACTGGGGATTGAATCTAGGGGCATTCTACCTCTGAGCTACACCCCCAGCCCTATTTATTCTTTATTTTGAAAAGGGTCTCACTAAGTTGCGGAGGGCCTAATTAGCTGACGCTGGCCGAGAACCGGATCCTCCAGTCTCAGCCTCGTAAGTATTGGGATTACAAGCCTGTGCTGGTACCAGAAATTTAACAAGGGGGAACATTCTACTTCTAAGCTATACCTACAACCATATTTTATTTATTTATTTATTTAATGTTTGAACCAGGGTCTTATTATATTGCTGAGGCTGGTCTCTCACCATTGATCCTCCTATTTCAGCCTTCTAAATATTGGTAGTACAGGTGTTTACCACCATGTCCCACAGACAGTTATGGCTAACAGCATGGACTTTTAAATGTTATATTGTTTTAGAATTTCTCTTCAATGTTGCTAGTTTTGTAATCTTAACCAAATTCTATTTTTTTTTGTTTATTTATCAATAATATGATAATTATCATTATCTTAGAGGACTTTTATACATATTACATGAAATTGGGTTTTAGTTGTGAAATGGGCATGTTTTAAGTTCAGACTAAGGGTATTTATTAACATTCTTTGTAATTTTGGAAACTTTAAACTCATTAAACTTCATCTTAGATGTCCCTTAGCCTTGTATTTAGTGTCATCTGCAGGAGGATTCTTCGTCCACATTCACTAAAACTTGACTTAGGCACATTTTCTAATCTTTCTCCAAGAGGGTTAAAATCTCCTGTCTTTATGCAGTCTACATTCTGTCTACTGTTTCTCTGTTCCTCACACCACTCTGCATTATATTTATGGAATGCCTGCACCTCCCACAGTTTCTTCAATGTCCAGTAACCTTGAGCTTCTCAAGAACTAGGGCCTGGGACAGGAAGAGTGTGTGAGGAAAGACTAGAGCAGCCCTGGTCCTTACAGTTGCTGTATACCTTATCTTCATTTCCTTTTCCATTAGTTTCTTTGTGCCACAATTCTATTTGGCATCCTTTCTAAAATTCTTGTTTACTTTCAAATAATTTTCCCATCCAGTTGAGAAAGTCGTCACATCTTCCTTATAAAATCATAGAACCACTGCTCTATTGCCTTACCTTATCCTCAGGAAAAATTAGGCTACAGAGTAGCCAGCATTTTACACAAACGCCATTTTATAATTTTGATGATGCTACAAAATGTTCAATCTTATTAAAAATAGCAACAAATAAAAAATAGCAACAACTTTATTTGCAAACAAATTTGTCTACTAAGAAAACAAGTCAATACGTATGGAAAATATATTTGATATGCAATATCAATAACTAGTACTTAACATTTATAAAATATAATTTTCATTAATTTTAATATTAAATATTTGTTATGAATACTAAATGTTTAATGTTGCCTAACATGCTACTTAAAAGAGCAAGAGACTGATGAAGAAATAAAGTGTTATTAATAGAATAATTTAATATTCTAATAGAAAAAAATAGGTATACTTGTTAATAGAACTAAATTAGATGTACAATACCTATTAAAATGTGCATAGAAATAATAAAATAGAATAAAAATATATAAAATATGATGAAATATTTTTTAGTAAATCTATATTATATGTTTAAAAATTTCATAATAAAAATTAAGTATTCATACTTTGAAAGTAAGGAATGAATGGATTAGGAAAAGAATAATATTTTCTGAAAGAAGGAAAACTATTCATTGATTTCCCACAATTAAATAATTGACAAATAGATCTTCTTTGATCGCTAAGGTCAATATGTCACTGAGGATCTAATTATTTTCTATCTTTCTTTTCTTTTACAATTTTATTGTAGCTGTGACACTTCTCAGGTTGACATATGTCTGTCAAAATTTCTAGAGTTGTCTGCTTTTCCATTCAGGGTGTGAAGAAAAGACTATTTTAAGTACAGTTTACAGGTTCTGTCTAGATTCCCCTATGTGACATATGCTGTTGTAAAGTGGCAGAATGGCAGAGGTAAAGTCATGTACAACATAACTGAGTCTAAATGTTGGTTTGTGCTTCTCCAGAAGCAAAGGGAAAACAGGAAGTTTGTTGTGGTTCAGACATGTAATTTCTTCCAGAGGCCCTTGCATTGAAGGTTTGACCCCACTGCAGCAATATTGAGAGGTGGGACTTTTGTCAAGTGATGGGGTCAGAAGGGCTTTTGACCTCATCAAAGTATTAGTCCAGTGAGAGATTCATCTCTGTTTAAGAAACGTGACCTAGTTAATGGAAGTAGGTACTAGGGGTGTGGCTCTGGAATGATTTGGAATGATTTATCTTGTCTTTGGCCCATTCTTTTTGCTTGTGCTCGCTTGTTCGTTCTCTCTCTCTCTCTCTCTCTCTCTCTCTCTCTCTCTCTCTCTGTCTCTCTCTCTCTCTCTTTCCTCTTCTCTCCTCTCCTCTCTCTCTGCTTCCTGGCTGCCATAACCTGAGCAGCTCTCCTCTGCATCACACCCTTCCGCCATCATATTCTGCCTAGCCTCAGAACCAAAGCAATGGAGCCCGCCGACCATGGACTGAATTCTGAAACCACGAGCCTAAATAAATATTTTCTACTCGATATTATTTTCCTCAGGTATTTTTGTTGCAGTGACAAACAGCTCACTAACACAGCATATAAAACACCAGGTTTATTAGCATGTGAAACACAAATATTCAGAAGAAAATGAAATATCCTTATGAATGACAATAGCCTTAAACCAACCACCAAAAATAAATTTCATAAACCTCAGCACAATAAGTTCTCATTTTTTATTCACAGTGCAATCCAGCACTCGTCAGGTGATTCTACCAGATAGCTCTTCTCCAAGAAGTTACATAGGTACCCTAATTTCCTCCACTTTATAACTATATAATTCAGGACACAGTGTTTCCACGGGTCCACGTGCAGGTCATTTTTCAGGTTGTTTTCAGTTCCATTTCCTTCCTGCCCTTCCCTGAAAAGTCTTTTCTGACTCTTGTTCTTCAGCTGCTGAGAGATTTGCTCAGAGACTATTACATAGGAAAACACTTCTGGCCAGGGTTTTGCTCCCCTCTTTCCCTGCCTTGGGAAGGGAAAAGACTCTGAGGCATCCTTTCCTTCATGGGATCATGTCTGTCCAGGCCAGTATGCCTTGCTTCTATTTTCCAGTTCTCTGCCTTATAAACTCTAAGGATAGTGTCATCTGCCTTGGTAGCTCTAGCCTTCTCTCTTTCATCATTGTTCCCTGTTTGGCTTTGATGCCATTACATCAACCACGTACAAGGTTTTTTACATTAAATTTCTGACTAGACACTGACAAATCACAGAGGAGGCCAAAGAAATGTCTGAAAAAAATCACACAGGAGATTTTTAAGGCTCAGTCTCAGAAGTAACATTTACAGTTTCTTCTACTCTCCATTTGTAATATAGCTCCAAACTGACGGCAAAGGAGGATGGTAAATTTTACATATGCCAAAAAAGAAAAAAAAAAAAAATAGTATGTAAGCATATAGTATTAGAAGCCAAACTGTTGAGATTTCTAATTAATCCCCAGAAGAGTTCTCTCAACTGACAAGTTGCTAATAATAAGGATGAATTGCTTAATTAGCTCATATTAATGTGAGCTTAACACTGTTAGGTTAGGTCTACTGTGCCACAACATGCACATATGCTCCTAAGAATCACCATGTGGTGAAAAATGGCACCATAAAAATCACAAGACTGACTGGAAAAATCAGGTCAAGAATCTAACCCTTAAATACCTTGTCAGTAAGGTAAGTAACAAAATACACATTGTAACCTAATGTTTCCATATGTTAAATGGTTACAAAATACATAAAAAATACAGTAAGCATGACATTTTTTTCCTTGAAGGCTTGAAATTTGCTTGTGAAAATGGATTTTAGAAGTTTTTCAACTTAAGAATTACTAACATACAATGGAAGAAGAGTTCTCCAAAATTAGATGAACAGTTGTATATCTGGTGTGGATGTCGGAGGCTCATTCCATATGGGGTAGATGGCATAAAGAAAGGTTTGTGACTAAGTACCTGTGTGTATCATGCTGTTGCTGTATTTCTGTATTTTGTGTATTCGGCTATAGTTTTTTTGTGTTCATTTAGTGTTTCTCGTGGAGAAAAGTAGATCCAGCATTTATATAAGATTCTTTAAAAAAATGAAGAACACTCAGAAAATAGTGTATTTTAAAATATCATTAGAATAATCTTTGTAGTTCATAGAGTATTTTATTGTCAAATTAATAGTTTTAAAAATCAAGATCCAAAGCATAATTATTTGAAGAGCAAACTTCTGTTTGTTAACATCTTCTCACTTTTCAATTTACAATCTTTGAAACAGTAAAACATAGACTACGGTTTCAAATCTCAACCAATAAATATTTTTAGACATGATGTGAGAGAATTACAATCAACTTAATCTTTTGAAAAGTAAAAATGAGTTAAATTAGTAATATTATCTAAAATAACTAAAGTGCATCTTTTTTGGACATTTTCACTTTGAGAGTTTATTATATCCATAAAACCAGTGATCCATACCTCTCTCTCTCCACTTCTCAAAATTCTTGGTGTCTTACTTGGCATTTTGTTTTCATCTTTTCCAAATTATACTGAAAATAAAGCACTGTAAATACTTTGAACATCTAATTGCATGGTGCCTCTAGTAAATGGTACCAGGAACTTGAAGCTGAGCAATCTGGGTCAAGACCCAGTCCACCCTTATCTGACCCATTTCAGAGTCGTGCTATTGTCTGATTTCTTTTACTTCGCATTTTATCTCCATAAGCATGTTCATGAACATTTGTACAAAAAAACAGACAAAAGCATAAATTCATCCTTCAGGGGTGGAAAGGATATGAATCAACCACATCAATGTGTCTAGTGTCTTTGATAGTTAGTGTATGACTTCTTAATGTCTTATGTAAATGTAAGTGCAGATTCAGTGTTTTAGCTATGTTCATAAACTCTGTGCTTCACCATACCTTTCTGCAATTTTCCGTTTGAAACAATGATAACTGAGAAAATAGGCATTGTATATAGCTCACAAACTATGTTTAGTGAACTGAATAATATCTTCTAATCTACTTTTATTGGTGCAGAGTGATTATACATCCTAATGAGATTCAGTGATACAAACATACATGCACATAGCACTTGGTATGTTTCCTTCCACATCCCACCTTGCTCCCCCTTCCTCCCTCCTCAGACATGTTAGTGAAATTGGTGGTAGTATCTTCATATATGGACATAAAACTACTTGAACTACCTTCTACCTCAATCTTCCTATTTCCCTTCCCACTTCCCTATTCCAGTCCCCTTCCACTAGTCTATTGGTCTTCCTCTGTATTTATCTGAAGTTAATTTTTTCCTATTAAATATGATCTTTTGATGAATATTAATGACAGGAGATGCCAATGAAGAGTAATTATCTCCATATGCTCACATGGTGAGGACTTGTAAATTATGTATAAGAAAATACAAATAATTGGACATACCTTAAATCTGACTTATAAAGCTTTAGTGATGGCAAAATATGAATATTAAGAGATTTAAAAAGATACTTAAAATAGTTTAATCTATGTATATACTCACTTGCTTAACGATAGTGCTATAATGTATAGTACACAGATTATCAAGTTAATTCAAAACTCTGTGTGTATGTGTGTGTGTGTGTGTATGTTGGGGCTAATTTTTTTCTTTTATTACTATTGCCACTAGATGTTCTGTCTCCTCATGGGAGATGTATGTTAATTGTTACTGAATGTTAATGAATATTTGAATGACAAGGGCAACTATGTGTGATGGATTATATAGCATAATAAGGTAAGATAACTCGGGGAGGGTTTCTGGAAGAGAAGTGATGTTAAATGGGAAAAAGATGTTGCAATAACTCAGAATCAGTGCACAACAGCAGCTAGATCAGTGTCTGAAACCAAAGGAGGCTAAGGTAATTAGTGCTGAGTAATATGAGAGTCCCACCTTCTGTTCCACTTGATTGCCTAGAAGACAACACAAAACCTGTATCCTGGAACAAGACTGTATGCTCTAGGTGTGTGTGTGTGTGTGTGTGTGTGTGTGCCTATGTGTGAGAAATGGCAGATGGGAAATAGAATTATAGCTGCAGATCTCTATATGTGTGCACAGAAAATAATGCAGCATTTAATTAGAAGGATACACTCATAATTATTTTATTGCTGCATTGATCTTTTATCTCAAAATTAATTAATTTTAAATCTAAGTATATAAGATTTTTAAATATAAATTATCAACTTACTACTCAGAAAGGGAATAACTGAATGATTAATGATCTGCTTATGCTATTGAAATTGCTAGTCTACATATAATTTAGAAGACATTAAAAGCCTGAACATGTATTATAGATTTTTTTTTGCCTCACATACAATCAGTTATAAAAATAGTGATAAAAATTACAATTATTGTTCCAAAGTTCACTGACAATGACAGGCTGACTTGTCCTTTACATAAGTTTCCACATTGCAATCAGCTTCCTGGTGGGCTCCAATCAGGAATAGGTTAGTGCTGAGTGAGTTGACACTTTGGATAATGCTAACTCTGAATCCAATCAGAACTTTTTGCAAGTACTCTGTATAGACCTTTGACTACTACCATAGCAGAAGTTCTTTTATTATTATTATTATTAATGTGTAAAGGCAATGAATAACTTCCAGAAGTATGTTCCTCTTCAACATCAGCAATTAAAAATTGGAATACAGCCCTAAACCTACAGTCAAAATGAAATTTACTGTACTGTTTTATTTGCCTATCTTCATTTATTCAACATTTAAATTCTTTATATTACAGCATCTATGCATTGCAATTATATGGTATAACAGTAATCCATTGTCTAATGTAAAAAATTTCTACTTGTATGTGTATTCATATATCTGTGTGCATATGTGTGCTCTCAAATAACCATAACTTTGCTGGCAGCAAATTAGGCTAGGGGTTGTGTATTGTTGTAGGGTGCTGGGGATAAAACTCACCATCTTGCACATGCTAAACAGTGGGCAGTAAATTTTTGTTTCTCATTTGTAAATGGAAGGAGACTGAAGCTCGGGGTTATGAGTTGAACTAATTGGGCCACAAGAGTAGTATACCATCCACAGAGCATCAGGAATAAAACACTATCACCCAAACCTGTGTCCAGTGTTCTTTCATTCAGAAACTTCCCAGAGCTCATACAATTGTTGTGTTTGTTTATGTTTTTGTTTTCAAATCACATTGGGATTTCAGATGAAATGCAAATATCATGTTATTCATATAACTATTTTTTTTAACTTAGAAACCTGAAAATATATGTTAATTCAGGATTTTTATTGTAATGTTGATGACTGAGCCGGGCGTGGTGGCGCACACTTGTAATCCCAGCATTTGGGAGGCTGAGACCTGAGGATCCGGGTTCGAGGCCAGCCTCATCTACCTAGTGAGGCACTCCACAACTTAGTGAGATCCTGTTTCAAAATAAAGAATGAAAAATAGAGCTGGGGGTGTAGCTCGGAGGTAGAATGCCCCTGAGTTTAATCCACAGTACCGCAAATAAAATAAAATAAAATAAAAAAGTAATGTTGATGACTTTTAACCAATATACTTTAAACACATTTTCATGGAAAGAAAGAGTTAATTGCTGAAGGAAACCAATTGCTTTATTTTCTTTATTTCATGAGTTTCTAAATTTAAGAGACTATATACTCCTTGCAAGCACTGCAGTTACTTCTTGGGAAAAAGCACATTTCTTTTACCTTATAAATATCTTTGGGGACAAGTAACTCTCATTTTCCTATTTTATTGTTATGATCTAAAAATGTCTTAATAATCTACAGTGCTCTTTATGGAAGCTAATTAATTTTTAATTAAACTATTCATTTACATATAGGTTTTGATGTTGCCAATTTCTATGTAAATAAATTATCCAAACAACTTTTTATGATTTTTATTGAATTTGAAAACTAAATTTTTTTATAAGAAATGTAGAAGGAATTATGTTAGAATACCTTATTATCCAATATGTGCTACAGAGCTATACGGGTATTGTGCAATTGACATAAACTTTAGTGACAGAAAGGTTGAATTTGTCTCCATGCAGTCTCCACTAAAAATATTTTTAGTCAAATCCTGTTGTGAACACCAATTATCACCTCTGAAGGGATCATAGGAAACACCCAGTGGTTCTCAATAGAACTAAATGCATTTTCCACTTTAAAAATGGAAAATCTAATATGATTACACACATTTTTCCCCTATTCTATTGCAGAAAGACACTGTTCATTAGGATAATTGTGAATTCCAGTTAGAAAGTTTATTTTTGTTCCCTGGCAAATTTTAAATTTCTGAGAAGAAAGATTCTATAAGCAATTTAATCAATGATGTTGCTTGCTGTATTTAGATATAAAATGTGCCCTCATTTATTAATATTCAGGTTTGACAGTGGAGTTAGTGGAGTTGTGAGGGTTGTAATCTCAGCAGTGGATAAATCCATTGTAATAGATTTATCTAGGTGTGACTCAGGCCAGGAGGTTGTGGCTAGAGGTGGGTCCCTAGGGGTGTGGCCTTGGGGATTATATAAATGTTTCCTCCTCCTCTTGCTCAAGCTCTCTTCCAGCCTCCTTGGTGTGAGCAAGGCCCAGGTACTCTTCCTTTTCTGCTTCCCGCCCCCATATCCTGAAATCTGTGGTCCCTGGCCTCACTTGGACTGAACCTGAAGCCATAAACAATAAATCTTTCTTCTAAGTTACACAGTCAATATTTTAGCTTAGGTCTGAAAAATGCTCACCAGAACATTATTATATTAACTGAACAAGATTTAACACGCAGCAGAGAGTTTTTTTACATAGGAAGCAAGTAGCGGATACTGTATGAATAAATGAATTGGTTGTAATGAATCAAAATGGGTAGCTTTCCTTATCATGAAGTAAGGAAAAAACTGGAAGCTATGGTCAGAACATATAAAGTAATGTTTGTTTAAAAAATACAAAGAAGAAAATATCTGTTTTATTGTATGAAAACACAACTCTTACCTCAAATATATCCCAATATTTATCAGTTGCTAAAGGTGACTTTCTAATTTTTCAAATATAAAAGAATTAAATCATATCATTTATTGAGGATGAGAATAATTAGCCATAGATCAATCTCATTAAATATCTCACATTATTTATGTTAATAGAACTATATAAAACTGATGTATTATTTAAATCATATTTTAGAGGCAAAATTTTATGTTAAATATGAATTCATTTTGACTATAGGCATATTGGTTCTTATAAGAGGTTTATATTTGAATCCTTAATGTGTAGTTTAAAGGATTCCATTTTACAGTTGCATTTTACAACTAGTAAAATTACAAAATGTGGATTACTTTATGCAAGACTGATTCATAAACATTAAAGGTATCTTCTCACATTAATATAGAAAATGATCAGAACAACATTTGACTAAGTGGCATGATTCAGTACTCCTGAAAAAAGGATTTAGAAATTTGAACAGAGGAAGATAATACAGGGAGAAAAAGAATTCTAGAATAAGAGAACAGAAAAATGAATTTTATTTTTTGAGGTTACAAGAAGGAAAATTGAAAGCCTCTCACCCCTACGAGGGGAACAGTATTAAGAGGCTTTATCCTGATTAGATAACAAGGTGTGGCCCAGTGGTGCACACCTGTAATAACAGTGTGTCAGGAGGCTGAGGCAGAAGGATCACAGGTTCCTGACCAGCCTCAGCAACTTAGTGAAACCTTTTCTCAAAATAGAAAATTAGAAGAGTTTTGAATATAGCTCAGTGGTAAAGTGCCTCTGAGTTTAATCCCCAGTACCCAAAACCAACAACAAAATTTAGATAGCAAAAGTCATGTGGACAGCCTTGGTTGTATCCCATGAATTCTCAGAGACAGGAAATTGAGTTAGTCATCTCACATAAGCGTTCACAGTGCCCTCTAAGTGATGTGTCACATCTTCCTCACACAAGCCTGGCTCTATCCAGGAAAGCAGCTTCCACTGTGGCCCACTTGGGATCTGACGTCTTACTCAGGGAGGTCTTATGGAAAACCACATGGAATTTTTCATTTGTTCTTTACAAGTGAGAATATTTTTAAATACTGTAGATGATTCAGTTTCTCAACCTCAGACAAATTCTATCTTTGCCTGTTTATGTATGTATATGTTTGCCAATTAATGGCCAATCTTACCATTTCTACAAGGAGCTGTATTCATTTGAGACCAGAAACCGTGGCCAATATTTCAAATTAGATCATATTGTTTATTATCTTTGTGTAATGATTGATGTGATCTCAGGATTTTACTAAGAACACTGTTAAACTGTTACACATTGATATGAAAGGCTAAAAGGCTTATTCTTTCATTAATAGTCTCTATATTATAACAGATAAATACAGTAATATGTCTAACAGATATGTAGGATAATATAGTCTATGACATATTTATTGAAATCTAAGGGTTAGGAAGGGAGTTGTTTTCAATATTAGATATGGATCTTGATAAAACCAAAGGCTAATTTTGATTTAATAAACAAAATATTTCCAAATTTTTATAATAATCTTTAAAATACTTTTATTTTTGAACTGTGACATAATATTTAAAAATTATAATGGATCCAAAGTCATGGTATAAGTAATCAGAATGTTATATAATAAAAACTAATACAATGTAATTTGAAAATAGGCATAATTGCCACACATCAGAAAGTGGAATTGTTCATATATCTACGTGTGAAATTGAAACCCAACAATACATCTACATAGATGGCACTTTTGAAAAGAGCTTGAGGGAAGGTAGAAGAGAAAGAGAGACAGAGACAGAGAATTTGAGTTCTAACTATGTGTGTTTCAAAGTCGACATATTTTGCCAATTACAATACATGATTACACTCTTTGGGACCTCATGATTGATCACCATATGTGGTTTGATTTGGGGTTTTCTAGCAACTGTAAGGTGTCTGCATAAGGCATAATGGCCATTTCCTTCATAAATATTTACTAGGGTTCTTATATGAGTTTGTTTCTCTTTCCTATAGAATTACAAATATAAATGAGGCCTCTTCTTTTATAATAGGAAAATAGAAATTTAGCTGAATACTCTGGTATATTTTCTCTGTCCTGAAATATTTTAAGTTTTATTCTAGTGTTGTTTTTCCCTACTATAGAAATAGTTAAGTAATCAGGGTTTTTATTTATTAGGTTAATTGAGGATTTATTTAATACCCACTATACAAAAACTTGTGTTATATGCACATCATTATTTTCTTATCACATTCATATTTTGCAATAAATTCAAGGTGTCCCTGTCTGAGACCTTATTCAATACTCCCCGGTAACCTATAACAGCTCTATGAAAGTCTAAATAGTGCTTCCAATCTATACTTCAAAAGTAAATGAAGTCAGGATTCAGATAGTGTGTAAACTCCAAGTCTTGCATTCTTTCTACTACAGGGCATGGTCAATATTCTGAATATACATCTACATTCCCACCATGGATTGAATGCACAAATCCCCCCAAAATCTCATAAGTTAAATCTCTAGTTCTCAGTATGATAGTATTTGAAGAGAATTTGGGGAGGTAATTAGTTGATGAGTGTAGATCCCTAATGAATGTCATTAATGGCCTTATAAGAAGATGTCTGAAAAAGTTAATCTTAGCAAGAAGGTGACCATCTGTAAACTCAGAACATATTGATACCTTGCTCTCCAACTTTCTGTCCTACAGTACTACAAGAAATATATGTTTGTTGTTTAAGACATCCAGTCTATGATATCTTTGAGAGTAGCCTAAATTAACACAGTACTAAAGTACTTTGTATATTTAATTTAAGGTATTATCTAATGTACAGCTTTATATTTCCTGGAAATTTCCCTGTCCTGTTTTATCTTCAGAAGAAAAAATGTTCACCTGTTTGCATAAAATAGTCATCATTCTATGCCTCATAAAAATTGTGTTGCTTCTAATTGTACACAGTTATATACAACTTATCCTATGAACAAGAGTTTCACACCAAATTGTACTTGTTTTCTCAGAATTCCCATATTGTATTTACATAGAATAAACAAGAGAAATATGTTCAGTGGTACACATAAAAACAAAGAGAAAATAATATCAAAGGTAAGAAAAATTTTAGAGAGATCAGAAAATCAGATTTAAGGTGACAGGCATTTTTCCACTCAAATATTATATTGTGACAAAAATGTACAACATATGATGCCAACAGATATTTTTCAGCCACTTATCCTAATGCAATATTGTGTGCTAGGAGGAATGAAAAACAAAGGTTAAATAGTCATGTTCCCTTTCAAGAAACATATAATTTATTCATATTGATAAAATAGAAATAGAAATAAAATGATCATTGGTCAAAGTGAATATAATGACTGTTAAGCAGATATGAGGAATTATCTGAGTATATTGGATATGTTATTTCTAAACTTCATAGTAATCATATAAGGTGATTATTAGTTTTCCAATTTTATGGATGATGGAAAAGAGACTCAAAAAAAAAAAAAACCAAAACAGATTACTTTCCTGAGGTAACAACCATTTCACAAAGGCATGCTTAAATACAGTTACAAAAGCAGTGACTTAATTGAGACAGCCTATAAATATTGTATCAGAATGGTATATTGAGAAAGTCAATATAAAGATTTATAATCTGTGTCAATAAATTACTTTATTGAATGTTGTGTTTTCCTTCCCCACTCTCTAAAACTTTTTCTCTTTTGCCAATTGAGAATCACCATTTTAAACATTCCAGGAGAAATGTATTGCAAATACAAATATTGGAGTATCTTAAGGCAAAATTAAAAAAAAATAGAAAGTTGTAGTTACATATTAAACATCCTATGGATAGAGAACAGTTAGTTAAAAAATTTACATCTGTGTGCATTATCAGTTTTGCTCTCCTGGCTTTAATAAACTTTGTGAAGCCCAAGGAATCAAGCTTGTTGATTGCATTTACATATAGCCAGCCAGGAAGTGCCTTAAAAATCGACTGTTCTTTTGAGTTCGCACCTCTATCAATCAGCTACTTCTAGTAGTCAATCAAGCAGTCACCTAGAGAGAAGAGCTCACAAGTGTTTAGCAGGATTGAGGGGAACGCAGACAACAGTGAACCATGCTGACAGCCATAATGCCACTGCTCAATTTGTTTTCAAGTGACGGTATTAGAGGGTACTAGGCATCTAGAGTGTGTAAAAGCTGTGACAGTTAAATAGCACCACAAATGCTTGGAGCAGAGGAAATGCCACATAGAAGCCATAATAAATATTTATTCAAAGAGTAAATGCATGGATAAATGCTTCTAGAATGTGGGAAAATGTCAATTGGGGGCCATAACTGTATTATGACATTATCTTTATCATCTGTAGACACACATAGATATAAATATACATGTATGAATACATGATGTACAAAAATATATCTTAAACCCAGGATTCATTGAAAGTGTTTATTTGATATATTAGCTTTTCCTTTAATTTCCTGAAGTTTGCAGGTACAATTTCTGTGCAAGGAAGAGTTGGGACTAGAAAGCCCTGATCTTTTAAAACATTAGTTACTTCTGTTTCAGATGAATGCTTCACAAACTAAGAATGACAGTCTCCTGCGGGTCTTTTGCTAGCATAGGTATGCTGAAGGCGAAACCTGCCTGTCAATAAATTTCAGTGGATTCCCAGGCCTATACATGAATTTGTGTACCTGAACACTCCTAATAGGAAGGATTTTTATTTGTTTCCCCACAAGACTAGTCCATGGACCTTGCTATTATCCTAATAGTTACCTAAAATTCATCTCCTGTGAATCTCTTCAGTTGTCATGAGATTCCAGAGAAAAATTAGGAAAATTAGGAGATCTATAAATTCCCCATATATATATAAATTATATTTATATATTATATATCAATTATGTGCTAATATATTTTGTTTCAGTACCTAAGCCTCACATATGCTAGGCAAGCATTCTATTACTAATCTACCCCCTCCGCCATGATGTCATATATAATATATAGAAAGAGAGAGAGAGAGACAGAGAGGCTTATATGTACAATAAATTTGAGTGACTAATTTGGGAAAATATAGTGTGAAAGAGAAAATAAAATGAAAAGGAAACTAAGAACGGTCAGTAAATCCAAAGTAGAAAAACAGTGCTTATGGTTGTCAAAATAATTCTACATAATAAGAAATTATTACTTGTGGTAGAGATACAGAAAAATATGAGAAGAATGGTTATGATATTCAATGTTTAGTCTTGTATATGAGAGGACATTTTTTGTTAGTAAAGTGGAAAATTTCTATTTTTAAAAGATGGCATGATCAGATAGCTCTGTGAAGGAAGATCAATTCCTCTTAAGGGAAATGTCTCTATTGTGTAAATCTCTTGGTGACTGAAGAAGCCCCCTATATCTCTCAGTGAACAGAAGTGAACCTGAAGAATCTTTTTATGTTTCTGCAGAATATAATAGCATTTCTATGGAACATTCTGGGAAACATTGAAAAGACAGTGACAAGATAATATGGCCCAAGAGTGAGGGAGCTGGGACTCCTATGAAATAAGAAGAGTAGTTTAATTCTTCTGTGACAAAGAGGAAGGAGGATTTGAAGACATTTAACAGATTCTATTTAATAATGATTTCATTTCTGCATGGATCATAATTACTTCCCATATTCTTTCAACCATTAGAAAAATTCTGTTTTTCCCAGAAGTGCTGTGTTTGCAGATACTGGGACAATGAAAGACTAGTGAGTTGTCCAGCAGGACTATAGTGAGGAAAGCAACCCTCACAGCTAATTTCAGTGGGCAGGATCCCACCAGCAAGACTCAAGTTCCCCTCAACTCTCCTTCCTAGATCTGAGCCTTCAGGCCTGCAGGGGCTCAGACTTCTATTTTAAACACTCTGCTTAGGGTGGGAGTTTGCGCCATTTCTTTAGATTTCTTAAAGGAAAGGATTATTCCCTATAAATTACAAAAGTTAGGCATTTTCTTTGGTATAGAGCAAGAAAAGTGAAATGAGAGGATTTTTTTTAAGTAAAAAAAATGAATCTTTTCAAAAAATATCATTTCGTTATTCTTTCTTTACCCAGATATTCAATCTATCTAAATTCAATATATGAAAGGTATGAAAAATTTTTTGAACAGAATTAATTATGATGATGTAGTCTGAGCATTAATATTAGAAACTGGTGTTATTTTGGAGACTATTATCAGAAGATGACATTTTATTCTATAAAAATGTTTTTTCTTCTATATGTCAAACAATGTACTAATCCTTATGGAATATACAAAAATGAGAAATGGAAAGCCTCAAGGAATTTATGTTTTAGGAATTTACTTTTCAAATATGTACATATAAAATATATATATATATTTTTTTTTCTCAGGCTGAGAATGTAACACCAAGGTAGAATGCCCTGGGCTTAATTCTCAGTACCATAAAAAATTCTATCTGTAATGATATATGCAAACAAGTATTATGGTTCTTACTATTATCTGTTAGGGATGTGCTATGAAGAAGATAAATTGACAAAACATTTTATAGTAGAATCTTCTTTACCTTTTGAAGACACTGTGGACCATAATTTAATCCTTTTCTCTTCTTATTTATTAACTAACATAAATATTGATTTTGGGAAGAAACATTGTTAAATAGATTTTCATAAAGTAATATGCAAAATTAATATGGAAATCTAGAGAACATTTAAAGATGTTTACATCTTTTATCTAGATATTCATAATAATCTTTCTTAAATATAGTATATTTGCTGATTGTTCAGATAAAATTAAATTTGGGGAAGATACAGAAGGCTGAGGTAGGAAAGGAAAAATAAAAATAATAAGTAGGAAGGATACAAAAGTGAGAGTAGCCAACTACAGAAAGTGAGGGGTCATATGTTTTCTCTAATATGTGCAAACTAGGGAGTAATTGGGATACAATAGGAACTCCAGATAATGGAGGAGAAACCTCAGTGGAGCTGTCTTGGGTGGGCTCCATACCTCTTGCGGGCCTGGGGCCTCCTTGGTGAAAAGAATTTCAACTCATGCCAGTCAAGGACAAAGACAGGAGTTTGTTTTATTTAGGAAAGTGAAGGACAGAAGGTGGGCAGGGGAGATCATCCTGGCCAAGAGAGTCTTTGCAGCCTTTTCGGTTCCTTTATAGAACTCTCAAGAAGGGGTGGGCCTTCTGGGGAGGTCTGGACCTCCTCTTCCTCAGGTTTCTTAGCAAGGGTGAGTGGTGACTGACTGAGGTCTAACCTTTGTACTCCTCTTGGATCCTTTGCTTACTAAGCATCTCTGGAATCTCAGGCAAACTGACAAGGAGAGGGGTCATTGAGATTAAGGATGTGGGCTCATTGAGGCTTCTGCCTCAAACCAGAGACACCCTCTAGAGTGGAGTTAAGAGAAGAACTTTCCAGATTTTAAAACCATATTTTTTCCTTTCCTTCCCAATCTGTCTCTTTTCTATCTAAATTTTCATTTCCTCTGTTCTACCTCATCAGAGCCAGGGAGAAGTTCTAAGGGTGGGGGAGGAGGAAGACTGAGGTTCATTAATGGAAATACTACTATCAACTATGTGTGTACATATATGAATACACCAACTTCAATCTTGATTAGGAAGAAGGGAAATGGGGAGAGGGGTACCAAGTACTGTGTTCATTGTCAACATGATTTATATTATAATGTGAGACTATGATACACCAATAAAAATACATTTAAAAAAAAACGAAGTCTTTGTAAACCAAGATACTGGTAAAATACTAATAATGTGGTAAATTTAAGACATTGCAAAAGGAAGATAGCAGAAAAATAAAACTGGCATGCATAACTATTCTTTGAACAAAAAGACTGATTAAAAAAAAGGTAGAGCATAAAAATAAATAAATAAATAAATAAAATAAAAATCTAGAAACTTTATAATCATTATCTTTTCCCTAAGATGGCCTGTTCTTTCTTAGGCAGAAATCCTCAATAGGCCCACAGTTTTAATCATAACGGCCCATCTCCCCAACTGAAATTTATGAGAAGCTTGGTAAACAGAGGATCCACAAGGAAGTTCTGCTAACTGGTCAAGGTCAGGCACCACCCAGTTATCTCCTGAAGATTAGGAGGAAATCCAGACTCCATCCCTGTCAAATGCCTACCCCCATAAAGACACCAAAGTCACTCTCTCTCTCTTAAGATGACACATGCTCTCCCTTGAACATGTGTCCCTCATTTTGCTAAATAAAGCTCTGTCTTTGTCTTTGACTGGCACATGCTGAAATTTTTTTCTGCCATAGAAGCCAAAGACTCTACTGATCCTGAATTCTTGAAGTGAGGAATAAAGAATGCTTCAACCCTCAACCCCCAACATAACCAAAAATATTGATGAATTAAATTACATTGTAGAGAAGGAAGGTTTAAAATCCTGTTTTCAATTATATTCTAAGACTCATCGAGGTCTTCCCCCAGTGCATATTTAGAGCAGATTGATTTCTGCTACAAAATGCTAAGGAAAAATCCTCTGGAACAATCAAAGTTATTGTGGGACGAGACACGTGCACTAATGACCTAGTTCAGAAAGGTTCTACTGGTTTATATGAAT
This sequence comes from Graphiurus murinus, assembly GCA_004027655.1. Lineage (NCBI taxonomy): Eukaryota > Metazoa > Chordata > Mammalia > Rodentia > Gliridae > Graphiurus > Graphiurus murinus. Next base: position 131,572 of record PVLC010001478.1, read on the forward strand.
TATATAAACTATTCTCCATCAGGACTGTCAACTTTGAAAATAAATGTTGAGTATTTTATTGTCTAACTTTAATTTTCTTTTAAATTGTCATTACAAATTTTCTAATAGCATATTTCTTTTACTAATTATATTTACAAAAGTTGTGTTAAATGCTTGCTTGCAAACAAATATCACTGCATAAAAGTATACATTCTCTGTTTTAAAGAAATGTGCATGGTTATTTGGTCTTAAAAATTATTCCTAACAAAACAATCCTTATTTATCTACTTTAGATAAGACTGTTTCAAACTCTCATGATGGTCTACTATATAGTCATGTTGGAAACTTTTGCCCATCATAGAAGGAAGAGCTGGGCATGGTGGTGCACACTTGTAATCCCAGTACTTGGGAGGCTGAAAGAGGAGGATCCGAGTTCCGGGCCAGCCTCATTTCTGTATAGTATGGTAACTCAATGACCACATAATTCATTTATTTAAATGTAACCATTCATGGATGATTTATATAATAGAAAGAAACACAATATCTCATTGCCAGCTCATTAGAAAATCATGGTAGACACTAAAAGAGAGAGAAAGCAACTGAGGCTGACTTGTAACTGTTATTTTGAATAAAGAAAATACAGTCAACCCAAGGTGGATCAAAGACCTGGAAGTTAGGTCAGATACCTTGCAGCTACTTGAAGAGGGCATAGGACCAACACTTGAACACTAGGCACAGGTAAAAACTTTCTCAACAAGAACTCAAAAGCACAAGCATCTCAAAGGAAGATCAATACATGGGATTGCATTAAACTGAGGAGCTTCTTTGCAGCAAAGGAAACTGTCAAGAACCTCAACAGAGAGCCTACAGAGTGGGAGAAGATTTTTGCCAGTTACTCTTCAGATAGAGGTCTAATATCTAGGATATACAAAGAACTCAAGAAAATCACAACCAAGAAAACAAATAACCCAATTAAAAAATGGACAAAGAATCTAAATAGACACTTCACAGAAGAAGAAATACAAATGGCCAATAAATGTATGAGGAAATGTTCCACATCATTAGCAATCAGAGAGATGCAAATCAAAACTACCTAGAGATTTCACCTAACCCCAATCAGAATGGCAATCCTCAAAAACACGAGCAACAACTGCTGGCGAGGATATGGAGAAGTGGGAACTCTAATACATTGTTGGTGGGACTGCAAACTAGTGCAACCACTTTGGAAAACAGTATGGAGGATCCTCAGACAAATGAGAATGAGCCTACCATATGATCCAGCAATACCACTTCTGGGTATCTACCCAAAAGAACAGAAACCAAACTATCAGACCAACGCATGTGTATCTATGTTTATAGCTGCACAATTCACAATAGCTAAACTATGGAAGCAGCCAAGATGTCCATCGACAGATGAATGGATTACAAAACTGTGGGATATGTACACAATGGAATTTTACTCAGCCATAAAGAAGAACAAAATCATGTTATTTGCAGGGAAATGGATGCAACTGGAAAACATTATGTTAAGTGAGATTAGCCAGTCACAAAGAGTAAGGAAGCATATGTTCTCCCTAATATGTGGATGTTAGGGAGAAGATGGGGCATAAGAGGGTCTTCAAATGGAAAAGGAGAGACCCTCGATAAACAAAGAAGTTGATTTAACTGAAAGGGATTGATGCGGGGGGCGAGGACACCCTAATGTACATCAAGGTTACTCACTAAATTGAACCTGAGAGGTAGGGAGGGCGAGGGAGCGGGGTGGGAATAGGGGGAAGGGGTCAAATGAGAAATGTGTGCACATATGTCGTTTTCAATTTGTACCTAACAAAGATGTCTGCTTACATTGTACGAATAATAAAAAAAAGAAAAAAAAAGGAAAAACAATGGATTTAGAGGTTAACAATTTTATTCTGTCTTCTAAATATACTCAAGATCCTGAGATTCATACTATGTTAAAACCCAGTCAAATACTCAAATACTCAGAAATTCTATTTTGAGCCCCACTTGCTTTGCATGGCTAAGAGAACTCTGACACCTTGAAGGCAACTTCAAGAACCACATATTTCCTTAATTTGCTTTAGTAGATCCAAACTTAGAAAACTGGTATTTTGACTTTTTTGACCTAAAAATTGTCAAATTCCTATAAAATATATGAAAATATATTAAATTTTAGAGAAAAAAATAGAAAAGAAAATCATCATGGTAGATACCAACATGTGCATTTTACCATCATGGAAACAAGTAATCTAAATATTTATCTTGATCATTAGTGGTCACCCTTCTACTTTCTTTAGGGACAAAAGTTACACTTGATTATGGTTGGTCTTCAGTGACAGTAATTGAAAATATGCTCAGAAGGAGTCATTCTGATTATGGAGAAGAAATTAAGTGATGTTATTAAAACAGACCTTAAAGATAGGTACTATCACCATGTTTCTAGTTTAACATCTCATTCAAAGCAACTGATATTTTAATTTCCAGTATTTGCTTAGATTTTATTCTGGTATTTTAAAGCTCAATTCCACTTAATTAATTAGTTCTGAGCATGTTTAGTTGCATAGTAATAGGTTTTTTAAGCACAAATTGCCAAAATGTCTTGGCTTTGAGGAGAATAATGAGCATTTTATTTTATGACTCCTCAACACTTTCTACAAATAAACTCTTACTGCCTAATGCATTTGCATACTTAAGGGAGCTTTAAAAAATGCTTTTTTTCTTTAATGACATAGTAAATAGAACATATATCTACAGGTTCCCATAATGCATTAGTCAGGATAATATCAATATTAAAATAAATCAACATGGAATCGCGCATTTCATTCAGTACATCATATCACTTAAGGAATGGAAAAAGAAAGAAGATCAGATGAAATTTTATGCAGCAGAAACTGAATAACAGCTTATTGATGTCTGAATTAAGGTTGTTTTTTTTTGTTACCAAAGTTCTTACTTATACAATATACAAACAAATGCAAATGTAATCTAAATAGTATGCTATTGATACATTTCTTTCCAATAAAGTACAAAATAGAGCAGAGTCCAACACTTGTCAAACTTTGCCCTCAGAGGCCTGCTTTATCCACTCAAGTGCACATCTACTCTTTCTCACATACACACATGGAGACACACACACACACACACATTGTGTTTATACAGCATATGCGAACAATGCATTTGGACACACAAAATTGATTGTTAACCTATAATATGGATGATAATATTACAAGTTAAACATAACCCCTAAAGGAGTCTATATCTTAGCAATAATCTATGGAGCAAATATAATTTTTATATAACCTGTTATGCAAGATTTATGTTTGCTTAATAATATAGCATTTAGCTATATATAATGATACATGTAGGAAACATGGTTCATGGAGAAACAAAGCAATATCACTATCAACTAGGAGATGATTTAAGCCTTTCAATAAATTCTGAGCCTTTCTATCTGGCAAATAATGCATATATAAATATATAGACATTTTTGGCTCATCACTTTGATTAATAGTTAATAATAAACAGGTTTTTTTTCTAATCAGTAATGTCTTGGAACTAAAAAAAATCTTGTATGCCATGTATTTATTTTAGATTAAATTAGATCATTAATTTTTAGTATTTCCACATTTCTATTTTTTTTACTTCACTTAATGATATGTTACAATCTATTCTATAATAAATATACATATCATATATGGATGCATATGTATGTGTGTGTACATGCCCTTTGATTCTGCATTTAGAGCTATCTGTATTATTCATTGCTTTCTTTAGGAAGGAAAGCGTTAAGCAGTGTCTGTATCTGAGGTGTTTCCTTGGCAGTGAACTTGCATGGTGCACACCTCAGGGGAAGAAAGGAGGCAAGTGAAGTCAAATACTCTTGTAAACATGCTAATGACAAAAATCCTGGCAAACAATCAAGTGGGATTAGCTTTGAAGAGTTTGCTTATGAATTGAATCTTATTTCGATGACTGTACTTCATTTTCTCAGACAATTGGTAAACAAAACTATAATCTGAAGACATATGAAGCAGATTTCCCTAAAAAGCGATTTGTATGTGATGTAATTATATGAGCACAAAGAGAAATTTATGGCCAAACAAGACTTTCTTAGGTATTAGTTATGGGGCCAGTGCCATTTACTTGAAGATTCCACATGCTAATCAGATTCATTTTGCATCTGACTTGATCAGAAAGACCTTGGGAGCTGCTGGAACCTCCTGGACCTCTCCCTGTTACAGCTGCTTCATTATCTATAGCCTGAGACATTACTGGAACTTGACACTAGTGTATTATTGAACATTTCTATAAATTAAATATGGGTATGTTTTCCCAAGAAAAAATGTTTATCAGTGAGTAGATGTGTGTTCCTTTCCTTTTTATTTTTATTTTTTTCAAGATTGAACCCAGGGACACTCTAATACTGAGCTACATTTTCAGCATTTCTTTTTAATATATTTTGAAACCAGGCTTGTTATATTGTCCAGGCTGGACTCAGACTTACAGTCCTCCTGCCTCAGCCTCCCAAGTAGCTAATATTATATATGTGCACTATTGTGCCCAGCAGGACATGTGCTTGTTCATGACATTTAATTATGCCAACAGAACAAACCGATAATTCATTATTAAGTGTCCTTCATTCTCACTTTCACATGATATATGATATGATTATTTTACCAGAAAAAGGGAGGAAAGAGAGCAGAATTTATATATTTAATAGAAAATATTTATATACCTTTGTATACCTTTATTTTAAAGAACATAATAGCTTAGGGCTAAAGAATTTGATCATCATGAAAAACATCAGCTCAAGGCATATCAGCTCCTCCAACATAATATTATGTAAAGATGTCAACCAAATTCAAATCATGTATGAAAAAACTTAATGAATCATTTATCCTCTTGAAAAGGAATTATACTTACATGTAAACAAAAATAACTGGAAGATTTCATTCAATATATATAATATTCTATATTTGCTTTAAATATTTACTTAAATATTATAGGAATATTAAAATAAGTTGTTTTCACTGATTTGTGTATAAATAACAGATAATAAAAATAACAAAGAAAGCGATTCTCCTTAGTCAATTACATTGATTTGGAAAAAGTGAGTGCATTTTTAAGTGTGTTAAAATACAACATCTGATGGAGAATGCACAGAAGTAAAAGGAAAAACAAAAATCAAGTTGTGTTATTTTATTGCAGCAAGTACTTGAACAAAAATTCTGTGTAAATACACTCACCAGTTTTAGGGTCTACGGAGAAGTAGGGTTGTCCCTGTAGAATACTGTAAACCACTCGAGCACTGTTCCCATAGGTTGGGTCATCCGCATCCGTAGCTGTCACCTGTAGAACAGAGGTACCTGTGCATTCAGGAAACACAAATTTTAGTGTGCGATTGCATTTAGCACAGGCTTAATTTGAACACAGAAAATGTGTATGCTTACATATCTATGGAACCTAAAATAGATGTGGCCTACTAAATTTAATTCTTAAATTTGTGTATCAAACATATTCTTTGCTTTCCCTCCCTATCAACTGTACCAAAAGAGACTAAAATAGAACATTTGGTCCCATATATTTTAGTATGGCTCTTTTAATGCTGATAACATTTCAAAGGGTTTTTTTTTTTTCAAGCCTCCTATAACCAAGATTGCTTAGGATTGATGATCACAAGTCAATTTGTCATTAACTCTGTGTTTACATCAAGGGTATGATGAATGCATGGGCTGCCTGTTTCCTGACTATTCAGAAAATGAGAGATGGAATAGTTTGTGATTAAGGTGAGAAGATGTAGATGGTATTAACTCATCAGTGGCATTAAATGGCTCTATAGGTCATTTTCCATCATTCATGCCTTTTCTATTTCTTACCTGGACTATTAATGAGTTTCATAACTGGTCCCCTAGTTTCAAATCTTATTCCTCTTGTGACTTATATATAGTGCTGACATAAGTACCTTCCTAAAATGAATATTATAATATGCCCATGACACTGGATTTCTGAATATTAAAATGCATTTTCTATTAAATGCATTTAAATTACCTCAGTAATTTCTAAACCTTAAAATACTATATTTTAGGTGCTAAAATTATGCTGGTTTTTTATGTCCAAATTTTGTGACATAATTTGCATAATTAAACACATCTACATTATATTTCATTTATTCTTAAATGTAAATTTATCTAAGTGCAGCATGACAACCACCTATTAAAGATTACACAATTTCACTGTGGAATTTGTGGGTAAGAGCTCTCATTTATTCATGAAATGCATCTGGTGAATCATCTAATGATGCATACTTTATTATTACTAGAAAAATTCTACCTACTAATTTGAATTATGTGTCAAACAAAAATATTTATACAATCAAGTGAGCCTGTATGAAATTTTCTATTCATTTAGGTACCTGAATATAAAACCAGTGACAATACTCAGTTTTGAATTTCAGTAATTATGTTACTGATTTAGAATCCAATATCTGCTCAACTATAAGATTTTTACTTCTATGTTGAAATTCAGATGCAACTTTAAGGAAAGCTTGTTCTGGGTCTCCAAGTGATCCTAAAATATTTGATAGAATAGGCATGACAAGTTTATCCAGCAATCCATGTTGTTAGTTCAGACATGGATATAGATTTCTAATAAAATGCTATGATTCTGGCCTGTATATACAGTATTTTTGCATTAATATTATGTGAAGAAATATAATTTGTAATTATCCATACTCAAAAGTGGAGGATTGTGTTATATTATAAAGATCTCAAATTATCGACAGATAAAACACAATGATGAAACCAAATGCTGGCAACAATACTGAAAATCAGGGTGACATTCACACTGCTGGTGGGAATTGGAAAGTTTGGCTGTGTCTTGGAAAACCAAACACACAGCTGGGTGTGGTGGCACATGCCTGTAATCTCATTGCTTAGAAAGTGAGACAAAGGATTACAGGATTAAGCATCAACTTCAACACTTTAGCAAGATTCTCAGCAGTCTAAGACATTTTGTTTCAAAATGAAAATAATAAAAGGCTAGAGGTGTAGCTCAGAGGTCGAATGCCTCTGAGTTCAATTTCTACTACCACAAAAAGAAGAGAAAAAGAAAGGAAGACAGAGAGAGAGAGAGAGAGAGAGAGAGAGAGAGGCACTCGGCTACTTAGTGAGACTCGTTTTCAAAATAAAGAATAAAAAATAGGGCTGAGGGTATAGCTCGGAGGTAGAATGCCCCTGAGTTCAATCCCTAGTACTGCAAAAAAAAAAAAAAAGTATCAAATTTGGAAATTACTCTGATGTCCCCCAATGGATCAATCATTACACAAACTACAGAGTGCTCAAAGCATGGAATGCTGATCAAAAATACAAATGGAAATGTACAGATTATTGATTTATGCAATGATTTGAATGCATCTTCAAGATGTTATACTAGTAAGAGTAAAGCCAATATTATAAGATTATATTTTCTACAATTCCATGTATATAACTTTTTGAAATGACAATATTTTAAAAATCAACATCAGATTCATAGTTGCTAGTCTTTTGGAGATAAAGATTAGAGAGAGAGGAAGGAGGAAAGTGTCATTATAAGATAACAACAAAGATCCTCTTGGCATTGAAAAAGTTTAATAATTGTATTATCATAGTGGACACTTAAATATACACAAGTGAAATAATTTTATAAAAGTAAGTACACTCACACACACAAAATTTGCACAAGTCAAACTAGGGAAGTCTCAAGATTGGGAAAAATTTCAATAACTGGTTTATATTGTTTTATTTATTAAGATATTACATTGCAAAAATGAATAAAGGATACAATATCTTTTATATTTCCCCCATAACTGCATGTGAATCTATAAAATTTTCAAAATTAAAAAAAATATTGGAAGGAAAGATGTATTTGTGCCTCAAAGGGTAGTCCATTCTTCAAGAGCTTTATTTGGGTTTGTGTGTAGAACAAGTTTTGTTAGTATAGTACTAAAAATTTTCTGGCTTGCTTAAATCAATTTTCACCATAAAGATGACAGAGCTGATCATATATAGAGCTATCTGTTACACTAATATGTGTAATATTACAATCATAGCATATTCAGTATTTCCTTTGTCATAGCACTTGATCTATACTCAGTATCCATCCATCCAATTTGTTCAGAGCACTAGGAAGACAAATATAAACAAAACTTGATTAGAAGGCATTTGTATTGGTACCTCCCTGAAAAAAATTAATCTGCAGTTAGGTAGTACCCTAGTCAGATTCTAAATATGTAACAAGTTTGTGCTATATCTAAGAAAATTATATCCGTCAAATAATTTTTCTGATAGAAAAAAAAATGCTTAAAATCTTATGGATATAAGAATTATTGAGAGTCGGGCGTGGTGGCGCATGCTTGTAATCCCACCATTCGGGAGGCTGAGACCAGAGGATCCGGGTTCGCTGCCAGCCTCAGCTACCTAGTGAGGCACCCCGCAACTTAGTGAGACTTGGTTTCAAAATAAAGAATAAAAAATAGGGCTGGGGGTATAGCTCGGAGGTAGAATGCCCCTGAGTTCAATCCCCAGTACCGCCAAAAAAAAAAAAAAAAAAAAGAATTATTGAGGCCCACCCAGGATAGAGAAACAATATAGAAAATAGTAATGAAGAAATCAGGCTTATAAAATCTTCAGGGGTTTAAAGTAACTCTGGCCCTGAAATGGCATCTTGAGCCTAACTTGTTTTTAATGTCTAAAATGTAGTACTTCAGCAAACAGGCCATGGGAAAGCTGAAGAGAACAAGGTATAAGATCACACTCTTTTGCTTTGTTAGGCTTCCAACATAGAAGAAAAGGAGATGCGCTGCTTAGAATGAAGTTCTCTAAAATCCCATTCTTGCTTGGACTTTTGAGAGTTGAGTTGCAGGAAGCCAATGGTGAGAAATAAAGAACAAAAAGAAAAGGAGAGAGAGAGAGAACACAGTGGTGTTGACCAAGTGATTGTTTAAAGTAGCAGAGGGTGTACTTATTTGTGATTCCCAACCATAGTGTTTAAGGGTTCCTATTTCCACACATTCTCACCAGCATTTAATTGATGTAAGAATATTATGGTTATACACGTAAATGAATGTTTCCAGCAGTACAATTCACAGCCTAAGTTTTCATCAACAGACAAATGGATTACAAAATTGGTATATACAAATAATGGAATTTTACTTAGCTACAAAGGAAAAAATCATGTCATTTGCAGAAAAATGGGTGAAACTAGAGGATATTATGCTAAGTGAGATTAACCAGTCTCATAAAGTGAACAGTTGTATGTTTTTGCTCATATGTGGAAGCCAGAGAAAAATTCAGTAACAAAAGGATTTTCAGATAAAGGGAGGATCCAGTTCATGGCCAGCCTCAGCTACCTAGTGAGGCCCACCACAAGTTAGTGAGACCCTGTTTCAAAAATAAATAATAAAAAATAGGGCTGGGGGTATAGCTCGAGGTAGAATGCCCCTGAGTTCAATCCCAAGTACTGCAAAAAAAAAAAAAAAAAGACTCTCCAGTGGAGACAGGGAAGAGGTCCTGGGGAGCGAGGTGGGAGGGATTTGATGAAATAATCACTTTAAAATGATGCGAAGCACATATATGTAATTATCAATACCAATCCCAACGGCTTGTATGGGGAAGGAGAGGTAGCAAGGTGGAATTCAAAGGGAAACACACCTTCTGTTGTGTGCATGTATGTTTCTATCACTCTGAACCTCATTATGATGTATAATTACAATACACCAATTAGAATACTTTTAAAGTAAAAACTTAAAGTAGCATAGAAGAATGGAATAGCATAGAAAAACAAAATATAATAACACTCCATCTTGGTCCCAAAATACAGTTGTTAATAGCTACTTGCATCTGTATACAGTGAATCTCACATATATTGGACACTTTTTTTTTGTATACGTGATGCAAAGAACAGCAAATTGCCTCTTGTGCTACGCTTGTGGGGTCTACAGACATCAGGGTACCACTTTGAGTACATAGATTGCTGATTAAAGGAAACATTTGCATATGACAGCACAGCCCAATGAAAAGCCAGCCTGTCAGAGAATAGTGCAGGGGCAACAGAGATGCAAAAGCAATTCCCTTGCTCAGTTGTTCAAAAATTCTTTACTAGCTGGGCATGGTGGCACACACTTGTAATCCCAGTACTTGGGAGACTGAGACAGAAGGATTGCAGGTTCAAAGCTAGCCTCAGCAACTTAGTGAGGCCCTGTTTCGAAATTAAATATAAAATAAGTCTGGGGGTATAGCCCAGAGGCAAGGTAGAATGCCCCTGGATTTCATCCCCACCACTACCAAAAAAAAAAAAAAAAAAAAAAATTTTTTAA